>CAJHNH020002480.1:25000-55000 GCA_905116865.2 Candidula unifasciata | reverse complement strand
CATGATTACTCAGTTTGCTCAAGTTACTGTGAGCATGATTACTCAGTTTGCTTAAGTTACTGTGAGCATGATTACTCAGTTTGCTCAAGTTACTGTGAGCATGATTACTCAGTTTGCTCAAGTTACTGTGAGCATGATTACTCAGTTTGCTCAAGTTACGGTGAGCATGATTACTCAGTTTGCTCAAGTTACGGTGAGCATGATTACTCAGTTTGCTCAAGTTACGGTGAGCATGATTACTCAGTTTGCTCAAGTTACTGTGAGCATGATTACTCAGTTTGCTCAAGTTACTGTGAGCATGATTACTCAGTTTGCTCAAGTTACTATGAGCATGATTACTCAGTTTGCTCAAGTTACTGTGAGCATGATTACTCAGTTTGCTCAAGTTACTGTGAGCATGATTACTCAGTTTGCTCAAGTTACGGTGAGCATGATTACTCAGTTTGCTCAAGTTACGGTGAGCATGATTACTCAGTTTGCTCAAGTTACGGTGAGCATGATTACTCAGTTTGCTCAAGTTACTATGAGCATGATTACTCAGTTTGCTCAAGTTACGGTGAGCATGATTACTCAGTTTGTCAAGTTACTATGAGCATGATTACTCAGTTTGCTCAAGTTACTGTGAGCATGATTACTCAGTTTGCTCAAGTTACAGTGAGCATGATTACTCAGTTTGCTCAAGTTACTTTGAGCATGATTACTCAGTTTGCTCAAGTTACGGTGAGCATGATTACTCAGTTTGTCAAGTTACTATGAGCATGATTACTCAGTTTGCTCAAGTTACTGTGAGCATGATTACTCAGTTTGCTCAAGTTACGGTGAGCATGATTACTCAGTTTGCTCAAGTTACTGTGAGCATGATTACTCAGTTTGCTCAAGTTACTATGAGCATGATTACTCAGTTTGCTCAAGTTACTGTGAGCATGATTACTCAGTTTGCTCAAGTTACTGTGAGCATGATTACTCAGTTTGCTCAAGTTACTGTGAGCATGATTACTCAGTTTGCTCAAGTTACGGTGAGCATGATTACTCAGTTTGCTCAAGTTACTGTGAGCATGATTACTCAGTTTGCTCAAGTTACTATGAGCATGATTACTCAGTTTGCTCAAGTTACTGTGAGCATGATTACTCAGTTTGCTCAAGTTACTGTGAGCATGATTACTCAGTTTGCTCAAGTTACTGTGAGCATGATTACTCAGTTTGCTCAAGTTACTGTGAGCATGATTACTCAGTTTGCTCAAGTTACTGTGAGCATGATTACTCAGTTTGCTCAAGTTACGGTGAGCATGATTACTCAGTTTGCTCAAGTTACGGTGAGCATGATTACTCAGTTTGCTCAAGTTACGGTGAGCATGATTACTCAGTTTGCTCAAGTTACTGTGAGCATGATTACTCAGTTTGTTCAAGTTACTGTGAGCATGATTACTCAGTTTGCTCAAGTTACTATGAGCATGATTACTCAGTTTGCTCAAGTTACGGTGAGCATGATTACTCAGTTTGTCAAGTTACTGTGAGCATGATTACTCAGTTTGCTCAAGTTACTATGAGCATGATTACTCAGTTTGCTCAAGTTACGGTGAGCATGATTACTCAGTTTGTCAAGTTACTATGAGCATGATTACTCAGTTTGCTCAAGTTACGGTGAGCATGATTACCCAGTTTGCTCAAGTTACTGTGAGCATGATTACCTAGTTTGCTCAAGTTACGGTGAGCATGATTACTCAGGTTGCTCAAGTTACGGTGAGCATGATTACCCAGTTTGCTCAAGTTACTGTGAGCATGATTACTCAGTTTGCTCAAGTTACTGTGAGCATGATTACTCAGTTTGTAAGCATGACTTTTATTCGCGAAATACTCACAGTAGATAACAATTTCTTTCTCTGAGAGCAGTGCCGATACTGTGCAGTGCAGTGCCGATGCTGGGCAGAGCAGTGCCGATACTAAGCAGGGCAGTGCCGATACTGGGAAGAGCAGTGCCAATACTGGGCAGAGCAGTGCAGATACTAGGCAGGGCAGTGCCGATACTGGGAAGAGCAGTGCCGATCAGTGCCGATACTAAATAGGTTGTCTTAGCCCCTGTGTCTATAGAGGCACCCCCCGCCTAGCACATTTCTTTTTCTTCTTTTTCGCTGTAAACTCTGGCGGAAGATTCTAGTTGTTCGTCCACTTCTGGACTCCTGGTATCAGAAATAGATGTTGCGTGCACATCCGTTTTATAGATCTGACTCATTTTTGTATGCAGACTGTTGGTTCCTTGCCTCTCAGGCAGATGTACTACCACTTTAAAGGGATTTACATGAAAGTGCCTGTTTGTGGGCTTCGTGAATGGGGTTTCCCAGGGACTCTAATAATAATTCTTGGTATGAAGAGCAAAATACAAATCTTAAACCATACAGTCCCTGATGATTGCACAAACGACGTGGCCTTCAATTCACAGAAATTCGACACCCGTATCATAGTTGTGTTACATTAGTTTTTGCCCCAGTTATGGGGCGGGATTTTTTTTAAACCACACCCCGGCTGTTATTTGGGGCCCTAATATAACCTTACGATCGAATGGGGTTTCTGAGACTTCTTCCTGTTTGATTCTTTTTTGAATGATTGCACTTTGTGTCACTGAGTGTTTATCGCTCGTTGTGCGGCCCCGGTGAGGTTAAACGACCCTCACTCACCCCCTGCACTACACACACAATCACACAAACACATACACACATACTTCCACACACAGCTATACGCACGTATGACCGCATATTCTTTCTGTCTGTCTGCCTCTTATTAAAAAACACCCTCACATCTATTCCACTCACACAAATTCACAAACACACACACTCTCTCGCACACTTTCGCATTCTCTCTTACACATTCAATATCTCACTTATTCTCTCTTTCTATTTCTCTCTCTCTCTCTCTCTCTCTCTCTCTCACACACACACACACACACACACACACACACACACAAACACACACACACACACGCCTGAGCGCTCACACACACTAGTTAAAAATCCAAGTTTTCTGTTATTTTTAATCGTAAACGAAAACTGTGACCTTGCTCCCACATGTAGAGGCAGGAGAGAATTTACGCGTGTTGCTGCGAGAATTCTCATTTCTTCCAGAGGATTTGCCTCCGGTGTAAGGATGACTAATTCTTAAATAGCCATTGGTTAAATTAACTTATTTATAACCAAGCAACTCACCACGAAAAAATAAAAAAATTAACAACTGCTTGATACTTAAGAGTCGATTGGTTTATATATAGCCCTATATGCCTAAACACATCCAAAGGCGTGGAAAGGAGTCCTTTAATGTTAGACACAACGAGAGGGTGTGTTATTACCATCACTACAGTCATCTTTACCTCCCAAGACATTTCTTGCTACAGTTTTTGCTTTCCTTACTTTTTTTTTTATCGACTGGGAACCGAGGTCAATTATAACACTCCCTTCCCCCCTTCGATTTAGAACCCAGGACTGGCAAGCTTCTAACTATTTATATTCTGCTTCTCCCCTCTTCTGTTTGGGTCCCTAACTTCTATTTCACGATTTCTACTTCTTTTCTGCGATTTCTACTACTATCCTGCGATTTCTGCTTCTTTTCCGCGACTTCTTTTTTATTTAGCGTCTTCTACTTCTGTTCCGCGACGTCTACCCGCGACTTCTATTCCACGATTTCGACTTCCATTCCGCGACTTCCACTTCTATTCCGCGACTTCTCCTTTAATTCTGCGACTTCTACTTCAATTCCGCGACTTCTTCTTTAATTCCGCGATGACTACTTCGATTCCGCGACATCTACTTCTACTCAGCAATTTCTACTTCTACTCCGCGATTTCTACTTCTATTCCGCGATTTCTACTTCCTTCAATTACGCGATTACTACTTCAATTCTGCGAATTCTACTTCTACTATGTGATTTCTAATTCTACTCCGCGATTTCTACTTCTACTGCGATTTCTACTTCTACTCCTCGATTTCTACTTCTACTAAACAATTTATGCGTCTACTCTGCGATTTATACTTCTACTCCGCGATTTCTACTAGTACGTGATTTCTACTTCTATTCCGCTTCTTTTCCGCGACTTCTATTTCGCGATTTATTTTCCACGACTTCTATTCCGCGATTTCTTTCCCATGACTTTTACTTCTACCATGCGATTTCTACTACTCCGCGATTTCTACTTCTACTCCTCAATTTCTACTTATACTCCGCGATTTCTATTTTTACCCGATTTCTACCATTTTGTTTCGCGACTTCAATTCTGCGATTTCTTTTCCGCGACTTCTATTCAGCGATTTCTTTTCCGCGACTTCTAATTTTTTTCCGCGAATTCTGCTCCGCAATTCCTCCTTCTACGTAATTTCTACTTTTATTCAGTGATTTCTACTTCTACTATACGATTTCTACTTCTACGCCACGATTTCTACTTCTATGCGCACACAAAATTCAAGTTCTGCGTCAAGATCAAAGTCCAGAAATTGACAAAAAGCTGAACTTTTGGCCAGAGTTTACAGCCAGAAGAAATACTATGTGATTACTAAGATTACTTTATTACTAAGAAGAAATAAACTAACATAAGTTAGGTCTGCAGAAGTGGTCACAAAAGTCACTGAACTGGTGGGGCTGTTTATGCAGTCACTACTATTAATGAATGTATAGGCGGGGTTGGTTGGTATATTTGGGGGGGGGGGGGGGTGGAAATTCAAAAACTACTTAAAACACTGTAGACACCAAAAGCACAGAGTAGAGGAGATGAATCAGATACGAGACTTCATAAAATATGAATATGAAGACCTTAGATATCAACCTCTCCATTTGTGCTCAGTGGCCTCAGGAAGAAATAAAGAAGAAAAAAAGAACGAAGAAGAAAGAAAGAAAAAGAAGGAAGGCAATTTGAAGAAAGACGGATTGCAGGAAGATGGATTTGAAGGAGGACGTATAAGAAGGAGGCCGGATAAGAAGGATGACGGATAAGAACGAGAACGGATAAGAAGGAGGACGGATAAGACAAAGGACGGATAAGAAGGAGGATGGATAAGCAGGAGGACGGATAAGAAGGAGGACGCATAAGAATGAGGACGGATTTGAAGAAGGACGGATAAGAAGGAGGACGGATAAGAAAAAGGACAGATATGAAGGAGGAAGTAAATAAAGGAGAACATATAAGAAGGAGGACGAAAAGAAGGAGGATGGATAAGAAGGAGGACGGACATCAAGGAGCGCAGATAAAAAGAAGGACGGATGTGAAGGAGGGCGAATAAAAAGGAGAAGGATACGAATGAGGACGGATAGGAAGGAGAACGGATAAGAAGGAGAATAGATAAGAAGGAGACGAATAAAAATGAGGACGGATAAGAAGGAGGACGGATAAGAAGGAGGACGGATTGGAAGGAAGACGGATAAGAAGGAGGATGGATAAGAACGAGAACGGATAAGAACGAGAACGGATAAGCAGGAGGACTGATAAGAAGGAGCACGGATAAAAACAAGAACGGATAAAAACGAGAACAGATAAGAAGGAGGACGAATAGGAAGGAGGACGGATAAGAAGGAGGACGGATGATAACGAGAACGGATAAGAACGAGAACGGATAAGAACGAGAACGGATAAGCAGGAGGATGGATAAGAAGGAGGACGGATAAAAAGAAGAACAGATAAGAACGAGAACAGTTAAGAAGGAGGACGGATAAGAAGGAGGACGGATAAGAAAAAGGAAAGATGAGAAGGAGGACGTAAATAAAGGAGAACATATAAGAAGGAGGACGAAAAGAAGAAGGATGGATAAGAAGGACGACGGACATCAAGGAGCGCGGATAAAAAGAAGGACGGACATGAAGGAGGGCGGATAAAAAGGAGAAGGATAATAATGAGGACGGATAGGAAGGAGAACGGATAAGAAAGAGAATAGATAAGAAGGAGACGAATAAGAATGAGGACAGATAAGAAGGAGGACGGATAAGAAGGAGACGGATAAGAATGAGGACGGATAAGAACGAGAACGGATGAGAAGGAGGACGGATAGGAAGGAGGACGGATAAGAAGGAGGACGGATAAGAACGAGAACAGATAAGAAGGAGAACGGATAGGAAGGAAGACGATTAAGAAGGAGGACGGATAAGAACGAGAACGGATAAGAACGAGAACGGATAAGAACGAGAACGGATAAGAAGGAGGACGGATAGGAAGGAGGACGGATAAGAAGGAGAACAGATAAGAACGAGAACAGATCAGAAGGAGGAGGGATAATAAGGAGGACATAAAAGAAGGAGGGTGGATAAGAAGGAGGACGGATAAGAGGGAGGACGGATATGAAGGAGGACGGATAAAAAGGAGGACGGATAAGGAGGAGGACTGATAAGAAGGAGGATGGATAATAAGGAGGACGGATAAGGAGAACAGATAAGAACGAGAACAGATCAGAAGGAGGACGGATAAGAAGGAGGACGGATAAGAAGGAGAACAGATAAGAACGAGAACAGATCAGAAGGAGGACGGATAAGAAGGAGGAAGGATAAGAAGGAGGATGGATAAGAAGGAGGACTGAACCATGACTGATTAAAATGTTATGCTTCCTATATTACCATAATCTATAATGTTTGTGACATTAACTTATTTGTTATTTCAACTGAATCGTTTTACATTGTTCTAGCATCTCTTCTTACCCACTGACAACCCTTGTGGATTCCGCGGCCCCATTTGATCGGTGGTGGTAGTTTCTGGGTGGGGGTGAACAATAGACCCATTGCTATTTAACAAGCGGGGATATCGTGGTTAGACGCTCGCTTGGGGATCGGAAGGTCGTGGGTTCGGTTCCTGGTGGAGCCGGACTTTTTTTCTTTCCAAAATAACCTTGGCTCCCAGGTCGACATAGTCTTAAATAGGTGCCGGGTACAGGTCTGAGAAGTAAAAGTGGCTGGCGTGATATTGACAACAACATTCACCGAGTGCTAATCTATATATATAAAAATCAATGTTTGTGTGTTTGTTTGCCCCCTATAGACTCGGAAACTACTGAACCGATTTAGCTGAAATTTTCAGGATATGTTTGTTTTGATACCGGATGTTGAACCATCATGGTTTGAAATTCAACCTGTCACTGTTAGAGATAGGTGACCACAATTTAAGCCATAATATTCGAAACTAATATTTATAATTTTAGTGATTTCTAATTATAGCCACGTTAGTAATTGCGCACGCGCCACCGTAGTCAGAACGCAAGGCTTCCGCCATTCGCCGGCAAGTTACGTGCAGCCAACGCCTTCTCTAATACATAGAGTAGGTCGAGGTACAGCAAACAAGACTATCTCTATATTTGCCACAATAACCATATTAAACACGATTTCTTTTTTCTGTTTTTTTTTTCAAACAACCTTCGATTGGGGGAAAAGGGGGGGGGGGGGGGAGGGGGGGGGGGGGGGCAATCAAGGACTATCTCGACGTCGGAGCAGACATTGACTGCGACATTAACCTCATTAACCGTGTTAGACACGTGCGATTTCTATTGTTGTGCCGTTTCATTAATATATCTGGAGTATCTGTCTACGAGAAAACAATTGCCTGCGGTTTTGAATTGTGTTTTAATCAGGACACAGTAGTAGGGACACACATCTCTAATAGTTAAGTTATCTTTTCGTTTATCCGATTAAGTGGCTGCTTCGCTTCGTAATGCCGGGATGCCGGAATCGATCCCAGCTGCGGGCAATGTTCCTTGCGTTGGTTTCGACAGTGGTATCAAGAAAGCCGACCGTCCATGGCAATGGCAAACTACTGGACGTAAATTTGCCTAGAGAAATCACACAACAGCCAGGGGCTGTTAGGGTTGGTTCTGCAACGTCCAGTTAAGGATACGCAACAACCTTTGGTCGATTGGTTAAAACACTGGGTTCCTGTGCGGGAGACCTAGGTTCGAATCCGCAGTAGTTAATTTTTTTTACCCCGGACTAAAATAATATCCTCATCTGCTCTGTTGTGGTGACAGCACTAGCCATGTTGCCTTAATATTAAAAAAAAAAAAAAAAAGACAAGTAAATGGGTAAACCATTTGATAATTAAATTTGACCATTTCGCATACTTATGATTGCATTTTTAAACTTCCCGATTGCATGGTTACGCTGAAATGTTATAGATTTTCATTTATTTTCATTTAGATTTAGTTATTTCATCTGCGTTGGAATTTTAAGCTGTGCTGTTTACCATGGCGTTCATTTCCTAATTATGGTGTTTTTTTCATGTGTTCATTTGCTTTTCAAGTGTTTTTTTTTTCCTCCCAACTACTTCAATGAGGGAAAGAGTTGTCGGTGAATTTGGGGGGGGGGGGGGGGGGGGCAAACTTTTTACTGAGAGAGCTTTAAGTCACAGTAACTGCTTTACCCACTTAAAGTAGCAGCAGTAGTAATAGTTGAGGTTGGGCCGTTACACCATAGTGCTCTCATGTGAAGACCGCCGGTAAGGTTATGGCGTTCTTCTGTCGGCAAGTGAAATTATACATCCTAACCTGACCAGTCTGTGGCGACAGCACTAGCCATGCAGAACCAAATCTTCCGGCTCACGACTCTCTGTCTACTCCGATGGTAACACAGATAGCAGTGACATTATTTTAGTAGTTGTACTGGTACTTGAAGGATGATGTGGTAAAAATGTATTACACTAGCCTCATTCACTACCTATTACATTTCCTGCTCCCCATTTTAGTCCAGATGGACAAGGATGTCAATGTCAGTTACAGCAACAAAAAAAAAAAAAAACAAAAAAAAATATAGCCAGGTAATGATTTTCAAATATTTCGAAGAGGGAGAGAGAGCAGTAGTCGGTGGAAGAGGGGAGGGGAAGGGGGTAATGACTTAAATTTAAGAGAACTTAAAGAGCTTTACACGTGATTTTCAAGTTCTCATTACCTAATTTGTTTATATTTTACTAACGCTACCTTTACTTTTCTAATTTTTGTACTTTGTTATTTACAAGTACAGTAGTAGCTTTACTTACGTCTCCTATAAAAATACAAACAGCTTTAGCATGTGATAACCAAATAACCACTTTTGTTACCGTGCTAATAGCACCATTTAAACGACCACTAATATAAAGACACAATTATATGGTGCGTACTCTAAAGTTGGAAAACCAGACTATCTCTATATAAATGTGCAGAGAATGATTGCGACATTAACTATATTAGACAGGTGCGATTTCCATTGTCTTTCTTTTCCAAAAACCTTTGACGAAGGAGAGGGTAGTAGGTGAATTTAGTTGTGGGGTGGGGGGGGGGGGGTGGGGGTGGGGATCAAAGACTATCTCTATATCTGAGCAGACAATGATTGTATTAGACACGTGCGATTTCTATTTTCTTTCATTTCCATTTAGCCAAACTAAGCCACAGCAACGCGTGACCGGGTACAGCTAGTGGTCTATAACAATATAGGCCTAGCCCTAGTTCAAACGCATGTTGTATAAGGCGACTCAATAAGACTGTGCTGAAATCCATATCCCTGTCTAGGCTGATGGATATGAGGATGCAGCCTGGAGCTGCAAGAAATTAACATTTCATTAAGAGGACAAGACGTTTCATTAACCAACACAGAACAGACGTCATCAGTCGTTTTACACTTGTGGAGCTTTTGAGGAGGAGATCGGAGCACCTATGGATCTGTCCGGAGTGCTGTGATGATAATCCTTTCTAACCACTAATCACTAACATCAGAAGCTATTTTACTTTGAATGCTGATTACGCGTACAGTCAGAACAAGGTGGCTCCACAAATTACCCATCCTCTCTTTTTGAAGTGGTACGTTTAAAAATATATTTTTCGTTTTGAACTTTGAATAACAGCAAGTTGTCTCCCCGGTTTTTCCACCCACACAATTACCACTTGCAGGTGTGAAATTACAACCACCAGACCGATTAAACGTTTCTTGGAGGCCTGTGTCGAAAAGACAAATTGCATGTTCAGCCTCCTAAAAAGTTAGAATTAGGCACAGGCAACCTCTGCACCCACAACCGGGGTGCCGGGTTCGATCCCACCTGTGTACGGGTTGCCTTGCGTTAGCAAACTACTGAACGTTAAATGTGCCCATATAAACCACAACAGCCGAAAAATTCTGAAGCTGGTTCTGCAACGTCCTGTAAATGATGCGCAACTAACTCACCGCTGCTTCAAACGTTACCCTCGTTGTGCCCTAATGCGATTTCTACTTCTACTGCGCAATTTCTTTTTCTGCGACTTCTACTGTTATTCCGCGTCTTCTACTTCTGTTTTGCAACATCTACGTCTGTTCCGCGACATCTACTTTTGTCCCGCGATTTCTACTTCTAATAAGTCATTTCTACTTCTACTCTGCGATTTCTACTTCTATTCAGCGATTTCTACTACATTTAATTCCGCGAGCACTACATCAGTTCCGCGATTTCTACATCTACTCTGCGATTTCTACTTCTACTTCGCGATTTCTACTTCTACTTCGCGATTTTTACTTCTACACCGCGATTTTTACTTCTACTAGGTGACTTCTACTCTGCGATTTCTATTTCTACTCCGCCATTTCTTTTCCGCGGCTTCTACTTTAATTCCGCGACTTCTATTTCTGTTTCGCGACTCCTACTTCTGTTTCGCGACATCTACTTCTGTTCCGCGACTTCTACTTTTCCGCGATTTATACTTCCACTCCTCGATTTCCACTTCTAATCAGCGATTTCTACTTCTTCTCCGCGATGTCTATTTCTGTTCCGCGATGTCTACTTCTACTATGCGATTTCTACTTCTGTTCCGCTATTTCTACTTCTACTGTGCGATTTCTACTTATACTCTGCGATTTCTACTTCTACTCTGCGATTTCATTTCCGCGAATTCTACTTCTGTTCCGCGACGTCTACTTCTGTTCCTCGACATCTACTTCTTCTTCTTCTTCGCGTTCACCAGCTGTACAAAAGGCGGAAAGTTCTGGTTGCTCGTCCATTACTGAACTGCAGTCCTGCTCTAAAACCTGAGTGTTGCGTGTGCATCAGTTTTACAGATCTCATTCTCTTGAATACAGACTGTTGGTTCCTTGCTTCTCCGGCAGATGCACTCAGACTTCAAAGGAAGCTCCCCATTAGTCGACTCTTACGACATGCTTTTGACGAGGCAGTGGGTCTATTCTTGATTTCCCCACAATGGGGCCCCGGAACCCACACGGGGGACATCTACTTCTGTTCTGCGACTTCTACTTGTGTTCCGCGATTAATACTTTTACTCCGTGATTTCTACTTTTACTCCGCGATTTCTACTTCTACTCTGCGATTTCTACTTCTACTCCGCAATTTCTACTTCTGCTCCGCGATTTCTACTTTTACTCCGCTTTTACTACTTCAATTCCGCGATTTCTACTTTTGTTCTGAGATGTCTACTTCTACTCCGCGATTTCTAATTTTACTCTGCGATCTCTACTTTTACTCCGCGACTTGTACTTCTACTCTGCCATTTCTACTACGCGATTTCTACTTCTACTATGCGATTTCTACTTCATTCAATTCGGCGATTACTACTTCATTTCCGAGATTTCTACTTCTACTCCTCGATTTCTAAATTTACTCTGCGATTTCTACTTCTACTTCGCGACTTGTACTTCTACTCCTCGATTTCTACTTCTGTTTCGCGATTTCTACTTCTACTCCGCGATTTCTACTTCTACTCCGCGATTTCTACTTCTACTCCGCGATTTCTACTTCTACTCCGCGATTTCTACTTCTACTCCGCGATTTCTACTTCTATTCCGCAATTTCTATTCCGCGATTTCTACTTCTACTCCGCGATTTCTACTTCTACTATGCGATTTCTACTCCTACTTCGCGATTTCTATTCCGCGATGTCTACTTCTACTCCGCGATTTCTACTTCTACTCTCCGATTTCTACTCCTACTCCGCGATTTCTACTCCTACTCCGCGATTTCTACTTCTACTCCGCGATTTCTACTTCTACTCTCCGATTTCTACTCTTACTCCGCGATTTCTACTTCTACTCCGCGATTTCTACTTCAAGGACAATAAGTAGTTTCCTACTGAACAGCAAAAACAGGAAAAGTAGAGAAAAGACAAGGGTTCCTCTGTGCAGACGTCATGAAAGATGATCAAAGCCCTGGCAAAGGATATGTGAATAATTTTTTTACACAGCAATAACTGACTACATGGGTAACGTCTTAACAAACCACGTGCACTAACTACAAGTTCTATCTTGAATCAAGCAAATGTATATAACCATCACATTCAACATCTGTTTATTTTACTGAACACAAAACTAAGCACTTCATCTAGCAACGTTGATAATTCAGTTATAAAACTTGTGAATAATTCTCCGTTTTCATTCATTACGCCTAGACCATGTTTTCCCACAGTATCTTCATAACATGTATTATCTGATCCTATCTAAGCATTCAGCTCACCCAACATTTTTATGTTGCCCTTTATTTCATTATTAATACAATTTTGAAGTTGTATGTAAATTTCTTCCTGAACTTTTACATCGTTATCATTTGTTGGTGCATAACTGTATTACCCACATGTTCACCTTCTGTTTCGCTGTTCTAAATGACGCTCTTGTCCTAGGACTCACAGGTTTCTATTCTATTAGTCCCTTCTCTGCTTCTTTCGACAGCATTATGGCAACTCTTTCACTGTGGAGAGAATTTTCCTTTACATATCCTGGCAACTAAATAGTTTCTGTTGAATTTAGAACCCTTTCCTTGCCTCGGTCCATCTAGTTTAATAAAATCCTAAAATACTAAAACTAAATGTTTAATTTCCCTTACTGGTTCCAGTGTTCTTCCTACATCGTACAAAATTCTAACATTTCAGGTGCCAAAACATTCTAGGTGCCAATTCTGGAGGATTTCCTATGTGAGAGGAGGACTTCTTTCGGCTATCTTCATACCGGGTCACACTTCTTCTACTAAAAAGTTTCTCCTTATCTTGGTTGACTGGGTCTTTCTTGTTTCTCTTTTTGACCTTTCCATGGTTGTCTGGTTTTTGTGGCTATTGTTTTTACAGGATGAGTTAGCCAACCTCAAGCCCAGCCGTACTCTTACGACATGCATGGTAGGGTGCAGTGCCGCTATTCTTAGCTTCCGATGAGACCCCAGTGACAAACAGGCAAACCTTTTTTTTTCCCTCGAATACCACTTCGGTTCCGGGATTTCTATTCCGCGATTTCTATTCCGCGATTTTTATTCCGCGATTTTAATTCCGCGATTTCTAATCCGCGATTTTTATTCAACGATTTCTATTCCGCGACTACTATTACGCGATTTCCTTTCCGCGATTTCTATTCGGCAATTTCTATTCCGCGATTTCTATAACGCGATTTCCTTTCCGCGATTTCTATAACGCGATTTCCTTTCCGCGATTTCTACCGCGACTTTTATTCCTCTATTTTAACTTCTGGTGAGACCCCGTTGACAAACTGGCGACCATTTCTTCCGCGACTACCATTTCTGTTCTGCAACTACCACTTCTACTCCGCAACTACCATTTCTTTTCGGCGACTACCACTGAGTTTAAATATCTGGGAACTACATTTACCGAAGATGGGAAATTGGATAAAGAAATTAACATTAGATGCAGTAAGCAAACCAAGTATTGGGACAGCTAGCCACTCCCCCCCCCCTCCCCCCATCTTACAGCATAAGACAATCCCAATCACACAAAGAGACATCTTATTCAAAGCATATTTATTCCAACTCTGTGCTACCAGTGCCAGCCATGGTCACTCACAATAAACCATAAAAGAAAATTAGTAACCACGGAAATGAGATGTCTGAGAAGGGCTGTAGGAGTGACCATAAGAGATAAGATCAGGAATGAGATCATAAGAGAACAAGTCGGCACAGAACCAATTCTGGATTACTTACAAAGACAGCAAGTGAAATGGTTTGCCCACTTAGAGAGAATGCTTTGTGACACCATACCATACAAAGCATATATGGAAAGAGAAGAAGGACGTAAAGCACGGGGTAGACCAAGAACAAGATGGAAGGATAACATCAGAGAAACCCTACAAAAGCACGATGTGCCTATGGTCGAGGCAGCCAGAAGAGCTAGAAACAGAACCTTATATCTCCCTCGACACCCACAGCGGTAAAAGAGGAAGTGAAGAAGAAGAATAAGAAGAAGAAGAAGAAGAAGAAGAAGAAGAAGAAGAAGAAGAAGAAGAAGAAGAAGAAGAAGAAGAAGAAGAAGACTACCACTTCTGTTAGGTGCCTAGCACTTCTATTCTGCGACCACCACTTCTTTTCGATGCTTACCACTTCTATTCCGTGACTATCACTTCTGTTCGGCGACTACCACTTCCATTCTGTGACTACCACTTCTATTCGGCGACTACCACTTCTATTCCGCAACTACCACTTCTATTCGACGACTACAAGCTCTTTTCGGCGACTACCACTTTTATTCTGCAACTACCACTTTTATTCTGCAACTACCACTTCTATTTGGCGACTAACACTTATATTCGACGACTACCACTTCTATTCCGCGACAACCACTTCTCTTCTGTGACCACCACTTATATTTGGTGACTTACCATTTCTATTCGGCGGCTACCAGTTCCATTCAGCGACTACCACTTCTAATCAGCGACTACTACTCCCATTCCGCGACTACCACTACTATTCTGCTACTCCTACTGCTATTTTTCCTGACTCCTTATATTCTGCGACTGTCACTTCTGTTCATCTACTCGAACTTCCATTCGTCGACTCCAAATTCTGTTCCGCCACTCAAATCTCCAACTTCTGTTCCTCGACTCTAATCTCCAAATTCTGTTCCGCGATTCTAATCCCCACCTTCTGTTCCGGGACTCTAATCTCCAAATTCTGTTCCGGGACTCTAATCTCCAACTTCTGTTCCGTGACTCCAACCGCTACTCCAACCTTCCACTTCCAACCTTATCTCGACTTCCACACAACAAGTAGACATTCCATTTTTCGTGTAGTTTGGCATCTTTTCATAAAGTTTTTATAGCTTCAATGCAGTTCATTATCTTCACCTCTCGCACGTGGTCCCTCCTTCCTAGAACTGCTACTATCTGTCTTTGCCCGTCCAACTCCTCTGTAGTGTGTTGTTTCGTATTGCCATTTTAATTATTTTTGATTATTGTATTGTAGTCATCATTTTTCGGCCATGCTTTGAGAAGAGGAAAAATAGAACATGTTGTGACCACAGGAAAGATCTGTGTGAGGAGGAATAGAGAAAGACAACGAGAGAAGATGCTTGACAGTCTTGTTGCATGGCATGGAGATGTGTCAGCACACAAACTGGTACATACTGCAGGAGATCGCAGATTGTGGAGAGGCATGATCGTCCACGCCAGTCGGCAAGGCACCTGATCATGATGATTCTTGTAGGTAATTGTAACATTACATTTGCATGTCAAGTGCTGATAAAAGCTTTCTAATCGAAACTTTCACTTGACGTTTTTGTGCGGGTAATAATTAACCGACTAGTTTTACTCTCCGTTAAGTGTAATGTCTTTTCACAATACTAGAAAACATTAGCGTGGGGGTTTGGGGGGGGGGGGGGGAGGGGTAAGTGGGATGGGAGGTGGGAGGAAGACTCAATAGACCAGAGCCCCATGTTCTGACACCTAAGCTCCCATTTGAGCGATTTACGATTAAGTAATTCTTCTGATATTCGGAATAATAATTTCTCCAATGAGAGAAAACTAATAGCACTGACTTATGTAATAGTCGGTTTGCGTTTAACTGATTTTAGAAACAAAGAACTTAAAATAGAACTGATGTGAGGTTCTGAGGTTTGGGGACTATTGTTTGAAACGTTTTGACACGAAACCTGATTCCGTCGTCTCTATAAAGTACACGAGATCTGTTACCTAACAAGGGACAATGCATTCATTATACAGTCTACAAGCACTGTTATGTAACAAGGCTACAGTACATATTTACAGTACACTTGCACTGTTGTGTAGCAAGGGAGCAGTACATTCTACAAAATATATGCACTGTTGTCTAGAAACGGAAGAAAGAGTACGTTCTGCGGGACATAAGCAATGTTATACACTTTTCAAATGCACCCCCCACCCACCTTCCGTATGGGTTCCAGGGTCCCATCGTGGGAGACAACAGAATAGACCCACCGTCCCCTAACAAGCATGTCATAAGAGTCTGTATGTAGGAAATTTCCTTCCAAGTCAAGAGTGATTCTGCCTGAGAGGTGAGGAACCAACATTATGCACACAGATAAATCAGATCTATGAAATGAATGCGCACACACAACTCAGGTTCTGCAACAAGAATAAAAGTGGATGAACAACCAGAACTTTCCGCCGAAGTTTACAGCCGGTGAAGACAAAGAAAAAGATCTAGGCATCCGTGTTCATCCAGACTAAAGTGGGTAGGAGGAATTGTAATGAGAAGTAAATGCGGCAAGTGTAATATTTACCACATCAACCATCAAGTACCAGTACTACCACTACCACCACAACAACAGCTAAAATAATGTCACTACTGTCTGTTTTACCACCTTTCTGGGTCGGTGTAGACAGAGCGTCGTGGGCCACAGGATTAAGCGCCGCATGGCTAGTGCTGTCGCCACGGACTGTTCAGGTTAGGATGCTTAGCCGTGCAACCGACAGGAAAACGCCATCACTTTACCAGGGTCTCCCACATAACATTCGGACGTTGTAACCAACCACAACTATTACTGCTATTCTGTTACTACTACCACTGCTGCTACTATAAGAAGATTAATATTGCGGGCAAGGCCATAACTGTGACTTTAAGCTCTCTCAGTAAACAGTTTCTGTTATCACCCCCGCCACCCAAACTACCAATTATTCCTCTCTCCCTCTCCGAAGGATGTAAAATTCATTACCTGACGATATTTTTAAAACTGATCTAGTAATTCATGTCCACCCAGACTAAAATGGGTAGCAGGAATTGCAAAAAGAAGTAAATGCGGCCAGTGTAATATTTACCACATCAGCCATCGAACACCAGTACCATTACCACCACCACAACAACAACTAAAGTAATGTCACTACTGTCTTTTTTACCACCTTTCTAGGTCGGTGTAGACAGGGGGTCGTAAGCTAGAAGATTTAGCGCCGCATGGCTAGTTCGGTCGCCACCGACTGCGCAGGTTAGGATGTTTAGTTGTGTCCCCGACAGAAAAACGCCGTTACCTTACCAGGGATCAAACCCGGGTCTTCCGCATGATAGCCCGGCGTTGTATTCACCCGACCAACCACAACAACTATAACTATTGTGTTACTACTAAAACTGCTGCTACTATGGGCCGAATAATCTTGCCGACAATGCCGTTACTCAGACTTTAAGCTCTCTCAGTTAAAAGTTTATGTCACCCCCCCCCCCCCCTTTTTTTCCCCCCACCCTTTTCAATAAAGAAACTGGAGCTGCAAGAAATGAACATTTCACTAAGGGGACAAGACGTTTCATTAACCAACACAGAACAGGCGTCATCAGTCGTTTTACACTTGTGGAGCTTTTGATAAGGAGATCGGAGCACTTGTGGATCTGTCCGGAGTGCTGTGATGATAATTCTTTCTAATCACTAATCAGCTTGATAATGAATTTTTTCTTCTTCGTGTTCACTCCAGCGGAAAGTTTTGGTTGTTTTTCCATTTATGGACTTTGGTTTTATTCCAGAAATTTTTTTTTTGCAGATCTGGCTTATTTAGATGCAGACTGCTGGTTCCTTGCCTCTCAGGCAAATGCACTTGGTCTTTGAAAGGAACCCCCCAATTAGTCGACACTTACGATTTGCTTTTTACAGAGGCTGTGGGGCCTCGAAACCAAGACAGGGAATTAACAGCATGAGTCCTTTTTGTTTTCTTTTTGGAGTTCACATAAGTAGGTAACATAATGAAATAACCCTTGACCCCTTAGGGTCGTGGGGGCATATCGATGGAATCACTAACACATAAAACCCGCTATCTTTAAATGTTTATCGAACAAGCGTATGATAACTGAGTCCTGTCAGGTTCTTGATGTTGTCATTCCAGGTTCTTCTGTTTCCGCCTATTCTTTAACTAACCCCATCCCCCCACCCGCCCAATGTATCTCGAAGTACAGTGAGTTCGGATGATGTCTGACCACGTGCCCGAACCAAACTAGCTTGCGAGGTTTGTCAGCTACCAAGAGAGGCTCGTGGCGTTCTGCAAATTATTTTTATTTTGTCTCTGACCTATTTGTTAGTTTTATGTTTTAAAATAAATAATTCGTAAAATTCTTCTGCATCATTTATGATCGAAAACATGAATCCTCCTTTCAGTTTCCACAATGAGAGTCCATCTCTTATTCGTGTTAAAAAAAAAAAAAAAGACAATATCAGTTATTTGTGTATATTGACCATAAACAAAAAACCACAAGTGTATACTTGCCTACATAAAGCATGCTTCTAAACGATTACCCTTATCTCTGTCGTTTTCTTCGTTGTTCACCGGCGGAAAGTCTTAACTGTTCGTCCATTTAGATAAGTGGTTCTCAACCTGCCGGTTGCGACCCTTTTTTGGTGGTCGAACGACCCTTTCACAGGGGTCGCCTAAGACCATCGAAAAACACATATTCATTGAAATTATAAAGGAAAATAAGTGTTTAGGGGTACTTTATTAAAGGGTAGCGGCATTAGGAAGGTTGAGAGAGACTGCCTTAGATTTTGGCTTTGTGCCAGGGCCTGAGTTTTGCCTGTACATTCAGTTTGCTGGCTTGTGTGTGTGGAGTTAATTAGCTGTTCCTTGCTTTTGAGGCAGATACACCCCTAAGTCACAGGAAACTCTCGATTAGTTGACTCCTACGTCATGCTTATTGGGGAGGCAGTGACCCTATTCTTGTTTCCCCAAAATGGGACCCGGGGTACTTTAGTTTTAGACGACCTCATCTTGTCGGCTTCGAGATTTGGTAGAAAATTCCTAGGGATTTCCATGGACAGTACTATATTATAGGGGTGTTACGGTTAGGACTAGTATTAAACAAAAAGCGACCACTAAATAACCCTGATCCCCAACACTATGGGACGTTGTGAGGGTTTCCCTATCAAATCACGAAAACCTTCGAGATAAGGTTGTCTAAAACTAAAGCACCGGGCCCCGGAACCCATACGGGGAAAACCTCATTCACCAACATAATTTCCAATTCATTTGCAGTATTTGAGAGACAGCAGCTGCATATTGGAAACCAGCCACACCGGAACTCGTGTCTTGAGAGAAAACTGAGATAGAGGCAGACCTCGGGGAATATGGTAAGCAGTCTTTGAAGAAGATGAATTGTTTATCAAAGCACATGGGGCTGGAGGATTGACTAGAGAAAGAAAGACGGTGCTTTTCTCTTTGTTCCCCACATCTCGGGGACTCAGAGTTTTCGTGGGGAGTTCCAGGGACAGTCCAATATTATGGGCGGAGGGGGGTGGGGAGAGTTAGAGTTAGTGTTAGTCGGTGTTCGTATCACACCCTAACACCCCTATACTATTGCGCTTTCCAGGGAACACCCCCAGGAAATCTGGAGTCCCTGAGATGGCGTAAACAAAAAGAGAAGGATCAGAAAGACTCTTCGGGGTGCTATGACGTTCTGAACAGGAAATGATTATTGAAGGTAAAATATCTTTTTTTTTTGGGGGGGGGGGGGGGGGGGGGGGAACGGGTCCAGAAACCAAGAGTTGTAAAACATGTGGCTCAGTACTATGGATATCGCAACCCTTCGGCCTTGAATCCAAGATAGATACCGTAAATCTGGGGAAAATGTGGCTTTTCTGCCTACCCCCGAGCGTGAACTCGGACTACAAGGAGTTTATTGTTCAGTTGCCGCGCAGCTGGTTTCACCAACTTAGCTAGCACGCGGGGCACATCTTTATTTGAGATGTACCATTTGTATATTTTGTGGCTATTTTATTACCCCTCCCCCACCCCCCGCCCTGCACTCCGACGATGTCAACCAGGGTGGCTCTCATTATTTACCCCACTCCTACGCCACTGCCTTCAACTCTTAAAAAATGTATTGGAAAACCGAGAGGTCCCATCGCATGTATTGAAGTCATGTTTTAAAACCATTTATTTGTACGTTTCCTACTGTTTAAAATATAATTTTATCTTTTCTTGCTTTTCAGCATATTGTTATTTTTCCTCTCAAATTATCACTCTGAGCCGCGATAGCATGGATGCTCGCTGCCGACTAGAAGTTTTATGATTTAAATCAGCAAGAGACATATTTTTTTCTTTCAAAGACTACACTGTATCAAAGGTCGACCGAGCCTAAAATAGGCAATGTCCTGTGAAGTATAAGACGGCGGACGTTATGTTTACTACATCACCTATCAGGAGTTTGTGAAAATACGAGTTTAGCATCATGTGCCCATTGAACCCTTACGACTACGGACAGTTTTCTGTATTTTAAAAGTTTCTTCAGCACAAACAATGAATGGGAATAAGATCAGAATAAGCAGTATCCAACCATGGCCAAAATCCAACATTCACAAACCATATAACACTTGAGTGAAGGGAAGTAACTAGATTAATGAGTACAAGTCAATAGTTGTTGCTTCCCCTAACTATTGACTTGTAAAAGAGGATTAACCGCTTCCAGTGACATATAAAGTACATTGCGACTTCAGTTCTCGAACTTAATTAGTTCTCAAAAGTTGTTCACAAACCAAGTTGTTCGAAAACTGAACCCATTTTTCTTATTAGAATTACGGTAATGTTAAACTGATGAATTTTTATTTGAACCCCAAATGATTGTATATTTTAAACTTTAATAGCGTGACGCCTGTCCGTCTTTCCAGACGGTAGTGTTAGATAGATGGTGCTACGAGGACTCACAGGACAGACAACACATGGCGATGGCGAGTGTGACTAGAAAGACCCACCTTTAATGTATGCAAAAAATGTAAACCAAAATGAGTGGCCTTTTCTATCTCTTCCTTTGTTTCTCTTGTCCGCCTACGTTTTAATGATAACTAGTTCAAAGTAATATAATTATTACTGACGTCCTTCTTAGGACGTTATTTTTTGTTATTTGAAGCCCCACTCTGGCTTCTGCCAGGGGCCGCAATATAGGCAGGTCATCATTATGGCTAAATGTCTGAACGCGGTTTCTGGGACCTCTCCACAGTGATCCTCATCCGCATGGTGGCACTTTGTGTCATCGGGTGTTTATCGCTTGTGTGATGTCCTGGTGGGGTAAAAAGCAAATCCAAGCCAATCCAGCCTACGTTTTTATTTTTTAAGATATTCAGTTTCATCCTTCTTAGGACGAAATTTTTGTCATTTGAAGCCCTACTCTGGCTTTTGCCAGGGGCCGCAATATAGGCAGGCCATACATATGGCCAAATGTCTGAACGCGGTTTCTGGGACCTCTCCACGGCGATTCTCATCCGCATGGTGGCACTTTGTGTCATCGGGTGTTTATCGCTTGTGTGATGTCCTGGTGGGGTAGAAAGTCAGTCAGTCAGCCTACGTTTTCGTGTCCCTTTTTCTCTTCTCTATCTTTCCTTCTTTCTGTCCACTCACTCTGTTGTTGTATATATATATATATATATATATATATATATATATATATATATATATATATATATATATATATATATATATATATATATATATATATATTAATCTTAAAACCTGTAGGCTCTCCTGTCAAATCCGGACGAAGAATAAAAAGCATTGGACGACTTAGTCAGAGTTCTCTCCCTTGGCCGCACTGCAAACAGTGATCGGAAAAGCCAACGAAACAAACGACACACTTACCTATCATCATACGGTTGCGTGTAGGGCTGCGTACGGTTGCGTGAGGCATCGTGAAGGGATGCGTGGTCATCATATGGTTGCGTGCAGGGTTGCGTACGGTTGCGTGAGGCATCGTGAATGGTTGTGTAGTTATCATGCGGTTGTTGGGTTAGAGTTAGGGGTAGGGTTAGGGTTAGGGGTAGGGTTAGATTTGAAAATTTTGACGTAGGGTTTCGAAATACTGGCCGACAATCTGATGTTTATGGGCGTGGCGCCACTGAAATTCTGCTAAATATGGCGCCAATAGTGTGCGGCTGTTGCCCAATCGTTGGCGAATTGTGCTTTTGACCAGCATCCAGAGGCCCTCAATTGTTTGTGTGTGTATGTGACTGTGTACGGCGTCGACGAAGTTGGTCTGGTGGACTACTACCTCGTGCAGATAGATGCCATGCCGTAAGTTTGCCACGTTGCTGTAGCCTCACCAAGCGTCAGTCACGATAGTCGTTCCCGGCAACTAAGTCGTGCGTCGGAAGAACGATGTTAGTTATGCGAGTGCGTCTAACTGCCATGTTGCTTGTGTCGTTTGTTTCGTTGGCTTTTCCGATCACTGTTTGCAGTGCGGCCAAGGGAGAGAACTCTGACTAAGTCGTCCAAGGCTTTTTATTCTTCGTCCGAATTTGACAGGAGTACCAACCTGTAAAAGATTACCATCGAAATGTACCGTTTCCGCCGACAGACCCAACAGCCCCAGCTTTCCCCGAACGCCCTGATCCTCTCTGCCTCCCCCTGTCTCTATTTTCTGTTAAATGTCCGTGAGAAACGGTACAAACCATCATCATTTTTTTCACATCATTTTATTGATTTTGCTTTTGTTTTGTAAAGAGATTTGTAACATGTTCGAAACAATAAACACTTTAAAAAAAAAAAATAAAAAATAAAGACCCACCTGCGGGAAAAGAAAAAAGGTCTTCCACAATTATAGGATTTCAGGATTGTTGTCAACATTTTGTGTTTATTGTGTTTTTTCTCAAACGCTCAACTTTCATTCTGTCTTCAATCATTAATTCCTTCATTCAAATTTCCTTTATGATATGCCCCGTCCACACAACACTCTACAACAATGTCTAATATGTACAATTAAATGGAAAAAAAAAAAAAAAACGAAAACAATATTTACAAGCTTTATACCAAAATAATAATAATAATAATAATAATAATAATAATAATAATAATGCGAATAAAAAAAATATAGTGAATAGATAAATTTACCATCAACTCCAAGTGTCTCGCAGACTGGCGTGGTAGATCATACTTCTCCGTAATTTTACAAAGTTTAAAAAATAATCACATATCCCGTCTCGAGAGCGTCATGCGAGTTGTGTAGTTAAAAATATTCAGTCTCTATGGGGGGGGGGGGGGGGGGGGGGGGGGGGGGGGGGGGGGGGGGGGGGGGGGGGGGGGGGGGGGGGGGGGGGGGGGGGGGGGGGGCGGGTTACTGAACACCCTATATGCAGGGCGACCAGCATTGTTTTAAACTGAAAATGGGACATTCCACTAATATTTGGAGTTGGAAACGGGACGTTTCACTAATTTTTAGAGTTGGAAATGGGACTTCCACTAATATTCAGAGATGAAAACGGGACATTCCACTAATATTCAGAGGTGAAAACGGGACATTCCAGTAATATTTGGAGTCGAAAACTGGAATTTCACTAACAATATTAGCTAAAAACAGACATCCTAAGCAAGACAGCTTTAGTCCACCCTCCTCCGTTTCTTGCTAGGTCACGTGGGCAAAAGGTTTTTAATTATTCGCTCGGCAACGGTGGAATTAAAACTTAACCATTGTTGCCAAGATATCAACTAAAAATGTGCTCAGGTGCACACACAAAATAAATAAATAGAATAAAGCCCAACATGTTACAATAAAAATTCCCATAAATATTTTTCATGCATTAAATCTAAATTTATGACACCTAATACTGTTCTAATGCTGAAGAAGAAGTGTGTGTAGTATTTTCGAGCTTTTCCATATGTTTTTAAAATAAAACGGGACATTTGTAATAATTATTGGCGTACCGATGGATCGGCCTGGGCAAACTTAACAATCATGGGCAAAGCCCCCCGTGTGGGTTCCGGGGCCCTATTGTGGGGAAAACAAGAATAGACCCACTGCCTCCCCAAAAGCATGTCGTAAGAGTCGACTAACTGGGGAGCTTCCTTTGAAGTCGGAGTGCATCTGCCTGAGAGGCAAGGAACCAGCAGTCTGCATTCAATTGAATCAGATCTGTAAAACTGATGCACATGCAACACTCAGGTTCTGGAGCATGACTGCAGTCCAGAAGTGGACGAACAACCAGAACTTTACGCCAGAGTGTACAGCTGGTGAACACAAAGAAGAAGAAGATGGGCAAAGCTAACAATCGGGACTGTCCCGGTGAAAACGGGACGCTTGGTCACCCTACTTATATTTCATAACTAAATGATGTAAATGGAATAGCAACTTCTCAGTCTTCCGTAGAATTTGCAATCATGTACACCAGTGTTCTTCAGCATGTGATCCGCCGGAAATGTCTAATCTCGCAAAGTCTGCCTGATTGCAGCACTGCACTGCTGTTTATGTAGCTTCCCTGACCTCTTTGCTGCAGCAGCGGCAGCTGATGTCACTTTTAGCTGAGAACTGTAATTTTGTGACATCAGGTGTGCAAATAAACCGTCTCCTCTGACACGAATGGATTGCAACATTAGGCACTGGATGAATGGCTAGCCTAACCTTTATCTTTGTGCCAGGTAATGCTGGTGTTCCAGGCAATGACCGTGCAGAATATCTTGCAGACACGCGCTTGCTCTAGCTGGTCCAGTACTGGTCAGCAGCAACTTTAGCAGTGTCATGCGCAGCACTTAACGCTAAGACAAACATAGCAAAGGGCTAGACTATGTATTTCTGTCTAGGCTGATGGGCATGGAGTGCAGCAAGGAGCTGCAAGAAATGAACATTTCACTACGGAAACACGACGTTTGAATAATCAACACAGAACCGGCGTCATCAGCTGTTTTAAACTTCTATAGCTTTAGAAGGGGAAATCAGAACACCTTTGGGTTTGTCCGGATCAGGTAGGTAGTTGTACCCCACCAGGACATTACACAAGCGATAAACATCTGGTGACACAAAGTGCCACCATGCGGATGAGGATCACCCGTGGAGAGGTTTCAGAAACTTTTGTCAGCCGCTAGGCCATAGATATACCCCGGCTATTTTTAGGGCCACCGGCAGAAGAGGCCAAGGTGGGGCTTAAAAAAAAAAAAATCGCATCCCAAATTGGGACGACTTATATCTAATATAAACGCTCTCTATATTTTTTGAGCTCTTGGTGGTATCCGAAAGAATTCTCGGTTTTTCAGGTGCTCAAGTTTAAAGAGCACTGCTATATAACTGATCAAAGTGCAAAATTATCAAGTTAAACGCGTTGCTTCGTCCATACAAACAACCAGTTATTTGGTTTATATGAAATGTATTTAAAGGTTCAGGGGAATGAATTCATATCTTATTACAAATTCTAGTATTACTTCCCTTTGACCGCTCTCAAACATTTTCCCCCAAAAAGTCACTATTTATAATTAAAGCATGATACAGTTAGAATATGCACAACTACGCAGAGAGTAACCAACATCTGCCAACAGATGCCCGAGCAAGGTAGATTCAGGTGGATAGAAGACCTTTGCTAGAAATGCCAGATTTATTTACCTAACTCTAGTAGTTTCGTTCGGTTTTATATCTTTTCTTGATAGTAGTTGGTAATAACTCGCAGTTTCTCAGATCTATTGGTAGACCACAGTTTAGTACTACACAGTCTACCCAGATCAGACAGCAGTTTGGGCAGCGCCCTCTAGTCAAGGACCTCTCTTACGTCAGTAGCTTATATCTTCTTCTTCTTCGCGTTCACCAGCTGTACACTCTGGTGGAAAGTTCTGGTTGTTCGTCCACTTCTGAACTGCAGTCCTGCTCCAGAACCTGAGTGTTGCGTGTGCATCAGTTTTACAGATCTGATTCACTTGAACCAGACTGTTGGTTCCTTGCCTCTCAGGCAGATGCACTCCGACTTCACAGGAAGCTCCCCAATTAGTCGACTCTTACCACATGCTTTTGGGGAGGCAGAGGTCTATACTTGTTTTCCCCACAATGGGGTCCTGGAACCCACACGGGGAAGTTGCATATATGATGCTAGCCTCATATCTTTATAGATAAATCTTAGCGGGTGATATGGCCAACGTCACACAGACATCTTTTATTTCAGAATATATTCCTCGTACCCCTTTCACACTGAATCAAACTGACAGTCAAATTCACTTTTAAAGAGAACGACAGAATCCTTATCAACGCAGCTTTGATCCCTAAACCTTCAGACCGACAAGAGAACGTCTAGCTGCTACGCTACAGACTGGGGCTATCCAGTAGGTCTGAGGAGAGAGGGATGCATCTTAGGCTGATGAGCATGGGGTTGCAACCTGGAGCTGCAAGAAATGAGCATTTCACTAAGGGGACAAGACGTTTGAGTAATCATCACAAAACAGGCGTCATCAGCTGTTTTAAACCTCCAGAGCTTTAGAGGAGGAGATCGGGGCACCCATGGATCTGTCTGGATCACAAATCACAAAATAACCAATAAAGCTGCAGAATTACATTGTTCCCAGGCCCATGGAGCTAAAAGGGCCCATGAAAAATAACATTTGTACAAAATAAAAATATGAAAAAAAGTATTGTATATATACTTTACCGGCGTAATGCTGACCACATTACCCACCAAATGCCGATTGGTCAGTAAAAATATGGGTGCTCTTCGCATATGCCCGATGCGCCTAAGGGCGTGTAAAGGGATCTTTACTTTTTTTTACTTTATATATACTTTACTGTCTATTCTTGCTGTACATAGTAAAACCCCCTGCAGTCTTGTTTGACATTTCCAATATTTAAAAAAATTGGGGGGGGGGGGGGGATAAACTGGGAACAAATGGGGGGGGGGGGGGGGATTTACTGGGAACAAATGGGGGGGGGGGGCATTTTGAGGTTTCATTCCTTGATGAACGGCGACTTTGCGTGGCAGTTCCCAGGACGCTGATGAAAAAGACTGGACTTTTTTCTGGGGGTCACAGAGTTGTTGTCTCATCGCTATTATGTCTTAACTATAACAATTGTTAACGAGCTTGCAATAATTCAGGTGTTACATCAATTGCTTATGTATACTGTTTCATTATTGTTTATATACTAATATACAGAAGATTCTTGACAGTCTTGTTGCATGGCATGGAGGTGTGTCGGCACACTAACTGATACATGCTGCAGGAGATCGTGGATTACGGAGAGGCATGATCGCCCACGCCAGTCGGCAAGTCACCTGATGATGATGATGATGATACAATGTTTGTGGTTTTTATAATATTTTACAGAAGTACCGGTCCTCTGTTTAATAAATTTGTAAATATGTTTAAAATTAATGAACAAATGCTCATTGATGATATTATTGATTTATATGGGAGTCACCATGGTGTAGAGGCTAGACGCTCGCCTGCGGATAGGAAAGTCATAGGTCCAGACGAAGCCTGACTTGTTAACAAAAATGACCTCGTCTCTCAGGTCGACCCCAGCCTTGAGTGGATACCAAATACAAGTCATGGGAATTGAAGGTGGCCTGTGACCACATGACTCACCAAGTGTCGATTGGTCTATAAAATATAGGTCTAGCCCTATATGCCCTATGCGCAAAGGGTCGTTTGCTTACTTTATCTATTTATGTGTTAATGTCCAGGTGAGGGGATCCATACTAGTCTTGCTCCAGCACTTAATAATTCTCTCGGCGGCCCCGTCATGCAGTTATTTAACATTTTTTTTTTCTGTTCATGTTGCTATTATTTCGCTGAAGAGCTTTAGGTTATAATTGTAACTAGGTTATTTGCGCCACATAAAATTGTTTAGCACTGCTCGCCAGCAAGTAGCCATAAAAAGGTATCCTGCAGTGTTGATGCGATCAATGGAGACAGACCCAAATACTGTCCCTACCGGAGACGATGTCGTCTACCGGCCAGCCAGTGGGTGACCTGGTCGCTGATGCACATTGCTCTATGATCAAGTTTGCCAGTCATCCTCAAGTCCCCATTCGCCTGTTGTTTCATTCACAATGTATTTCTGTAGTACCAATATTCAAAACACCACAGCAAGCTCGATCACTCTTACTCGAATTCAAGATCTGTACATATCAAGTTTATTTCCCTTTGACCGCTGGTGTATTCCATAGCAGAATAGTGAAACTTGAAATCAAGATACCTTTTCGTCTGCTCAGTTAATTTTTTATTACAACATAATTGAGGGGAGAAAAACACAGATAAAGGAGTTTACATAATGCATGCACACTTACATCCCTGAGGGATTGTGTTTAAACATCCACGGAGACCATTATTATGAACAAAATGCCTCTGGATCAACCCAGTTGAAATGTGCAGCAGAAAACGTTGCGTGAATTAAATGTAATTGTCGTCTTCTTCTTCTTCTCTTCTTCTTCTTCTTCTTCTTCTTCTTCTTCTTCTTCTTCTTCTTCTTCTTCTTCTTCTTCTTCTTCTTCTTCTTCTTCTTCTTCTTCTTCTTCTTCTTCTTCTTCTTCTTCTTCTTCTTCTTCTTCTTCTTCACTAACATCGTTAGTCATCCCCTTGTGGGATGCAATTTGTCGTTATTTTGAAGCCCTACTCTGGCTCTTGCCAGGGGTCGCAATAAAGCCCTGCAATAAATATTGTCTAATGGCTGAATGCGGTTTCCAGGACCTCTCCACGAGTGATCCTCATCCACATGGTGACACTTTGTGTCATCGGGTGTTTATCGCTCGTGTGATGTTCTGGTGGGGTGAAATGTATTACTGCTAATTCTTCACATTCAACTTACTTTTTAACATAGTCCCAAAGGGAGACGCAGTTTTGGCTGTTGGTGTTTTAGAGCCCCATCCCGGCTGTAGTCGTGGGCCGTAGCAAAACAACGATTGAACGGGGTTTCTGGGACTTGTACACGGGTGACTCTCATCCCAGTGGAGGCACTTCTGGCCATCGCCTGTTTATCGCTTGTTGTGAACGTCACTCATTTCACGTTTACAGGCTGTAAACTGCAGGGGAAAGTTTTGGGAATTCGTCCACCTCCAGACTTTAGTCTTGTACCAGAAGATGAATTTTGTGTGCACATCCGTTTTACAGATCTGGCTTAGAAGAAAAGAAAGCCGAGATATTTACGGAGAGAAACGAAAGCATAAGCCAGCTGGCAAGTTACACGATTAAACTTCTTTTTCTTTCCCTTCTTTTCTTCTTCTTCTTCTTCTTCTTCTTTTTCTTCTTCTTTTTCTTCTTCTTCTTCTTTGCCCTCAAAATGGCTGTTGGAACGATATCTTATGGTTAATAGTTAGGCTGCAATATCTGTATCTGTCAGCCCAACAAATAAAGGATTCGACTCCAGCTGCGGGCGAATTGACTCTAGTTGCAGGCGATGTGACAGCAGACCGCTTTGCCTAGTTTCTGACATATGTGTTGAGAGCCGATCGCTGGATTGCAATATCTGCGCCTTCAAGTTCAACACATCCTAGCGAATTCTTAATTATTCACCATTCACGACATTCTAGTTAAGGGGCAGGGGATCTACCCCCTCCACACCCACTTCCTCCAAATGGGGTTGTGAACCCCACACATGAAATACTCGATCGATGCCTAACACAATCTGGAAACTGCTGCCACACGTAACTTCACCTAACTATAAACGACCTTCGGCCATGACCCAATTATGGCACAATGACAATTTGTTTTTATGTAATGGACTTTAACTCTTTTACTGCTAGGGAACTTAATAAATAATTTCATTGTTTACTATTTTTATGGTGCATCTTTCTTTATTCTTTTTGTCACCACCCCCCCCCCCTCTTGTTATTTAGACCCAGTCTAAATAAGTTAATTATATCAATAAATGATTCTGTTTCAAAGTGATATTGTTAAATTATATAGAAGTACAGGACTTTCTATCCATGGCAGGGGAGCCGACAAAAAGAAAACAATGGGGCTACACACTAAGCCTAATTTATATTTTCTATTGGGACCGGGAAAGGGGGAGGGAGGTGCCATGTCAACTAGACCCACACATGCCAGGATTGGTACCTGTTTGATTCTCATCATTGAAGTGGTTTTCATACAGACTGTACTCCTAGTAGGGAGGGGGTGGAGGGTGGTTAGTTCCCTTACACTTGGGTTAAGTACCAGCTACAA
>CAJHNH020002480.1:0-20000 GCA_905116865.2 Candidula unifasciata | reverse complement strand
TGATGATGTCATAAACTTCACAAATGGTAGCTGGTGGGTAGTTGGGTGATGGGTTGATTGGTGGGTGTTGGTTGGACTGTGATTTTTCTGCCAGCTCTTCACAAAAAGTTTCATCCCAAGCATAGGAAAAGTCCTCGACACTACAGACCGCCTTCTGAAAGTGAGATTTGCTGGCGTCGATGCATACATCTAAACGCTAGGAAAGCTGGCAGAAACAATGCCGCAAAAATTCAATTCAGGCGTCGGTAAGAAGAAGTTCCTTGTATACATGAGAAAGGAGTAAACCGGTTTCAAAGAATAGTCAAATAACTCCATCAATATTTATCATACAGTTGCAAATTTGAAAATGACGCTAAGTCAAAGCAACTGGAAGATGTAGGTATCATAATTCTCTCTGATCAAGGCATATATCGATATAAGGGACTATATACCTTCCCGGACGAGTCCAAGTTTGAAAGTTGTGTCGCGCCCAGGTAATACAGGTCTTGACTATTTTAGGGGTGATGTGTAATGGCTTGTCATTCCTTGACAGAAACGTATCGACACGCAACATTCAGGTGCTAGAACAAGACAAGTCCGGACGTGGACGAACACCCATAACTTTTCGTCAGAGTTTACAGTCCGTGAACGAGAAGAAGAAGCAAGCAAAATCCAGAAGCTCAATTTAACTGTTTAATATTTATATTTTAACTGTGCTCATGTATGCTGTTTTTAAAACTAGGTAACAGCACATAATGTAAATACATCATATATGTAGTCTAATACAGTTTAAAATTGCCTTCATTTTTTGGGGGGTTAAATCCAAGATACCTTCATCTTAATCGGAATTCAAAATACCTTTATCTTAGTCTGAATCCAAGATTCCTGTACCTTAATCTCTCCCAGACTCCATAAGTATCAAGGTGTCACCCTCAGGACTTGGTCCTTCATTTTGCGAATACTGGATCAGTTGGAGTCATACAAGAACTCGACTCGCACATGTGTGCACTTCCCTGGGATCCAGTACGCTAAGAGGTAGGTGTTTTGCTGGAAAGAAATCGTTACGTGCAACCAGCATCCCCGAAGGGGGAGCTTTGGGTTATAATTATGACTAGGTTATGTGAGCAATACAAAATGCCTTTGCATTGCATGCCAGTAGAAGCCCTGAAAAGAACTCCTGCAATATTGATGCGATCAAAGGAGACAGTTCCCAAATAATGCCCCGACCGGCAACGAAGTCATCTATCGGCGAGCCAGTGGGCGACCCGATCGCCGATGTGTGAGCAGTACGTCGATAACCTTTAGGACTGTTTACACTGTCTGGAACTTGTACCCGACAAACGTAAACGAGGTAATTTGTGGGTGGATGTACGATGTGATCAACTGGACTTTCAAGATTGTGTGAAACTTTGAATGTGTACAACAAAGCTCATGTCATGAGAAAAAGAGTACAAGAAAATATCGTGATGACTCGAAAGATCACCGGCAGAAGAGGCAGAGGCAGACCATGAGAAATAATGGTGGTTGGCTTAAGACAGTGGCATGGAGGAATATCATCAGTGGATTTGATCCAGAACACAAAAGACCGCGATCTGTGGAGATGCCTGAATGCGCAGCTGTCAAGGCACTTGATGATGATGATGTACAACATAAGCAATGTAATGATGCGACGACGTCAAGAACCAGGGCGGGCCAGGTTAGGTAGACAGAAGAATGGGAGAATGTTTGTCTGGTAGGCGCAACACAAGTCAAAGTTGAAGATCAGACCCAGAAAATATAACAGGGCTAACTGTTCACTACAGTATAAACATAGTACACAGGTCTAGGGGAGGTCAACACTGTGAAACATAAACGTCACTTTCTAATTCTCTCCCCCTGACAAAGGGAGGCTAATGTTTGTTGGTAATCAGGGATACTTCACCGGGTGGCCTGGGTAATTCGAGATGTTTAAATTAAGTAGATTGGTAAGATTCTTTCTGCTGTGGGTTCCAGCACCCCAATTTGGGGACAAGGGGGATGGGGCAGTGGGAGGGTAAGAGGAAGCAATAGATTGTCTGCTCCTTAACAGGGCAGTCTGACATCGTGAAATGGAAGATCATCGGTGTCTTAAATGACTGAAAGTACAAGAGACAAAAGACTATACATTACCAACGTCATACGGTATAGACACTCTTTTTCTTTTTCTCTGCGTTCCGTCGCTGTAAACTCTGGCGAAAAGTTGTGTTTGTTCGTCAATTTCTGGACTCTAGTCCAGAACCTGAGTTTTGCCTGCACGTCAGCTCAAGCAGATCTGACTCAACTGTTGGTTCCTTGTCTCTCAGGCAGATGCACTCCAATTTCAAATGAAGCTTCAAATTAGTCTGCTCTTATGACATGCTTCGATTCTTGTTTCTCCACAATGAGGCCCTAAACTCAGTGCAACAGCGTGGACAATAAACAGAAGGTTCTGGATAGACGTGACTACCAACGCCACACGGCATGGACAATAAACAGAAGGTTCTGGATAGACGTGACTACCAACGCCACACGGCATGGACAATAAACAGAAGGTTGTGGATAGATGTGACTACCAACCTTACACGGCATGGACAATAAACAGAAGGTTGTGGATAGACGTGACTACCAACGCCACACGGCATGGACAATAAACAGAAGGTTGTGGATAGATGTGACTACCAATCTTACACGGAATGGACAATAAACAGAAGGTTGTGGATAGATGTGACTACCAACCTTACACGGCATGGACAATAAACAGAAGGTTGTGGATAGATGTGACTACCAACCTTACATGGCATGGACAATAAACAGAAGGTTGTGGATAGATGTGACTAACAACCTTACACGGCATGGACAATAAACAGAAGGTTGTGGATAGATGTGACTACCAACCTTACACGGCATGGACAATAAACAGAAGGTTGTGGATAGATGTGACTACCAACCTTACACGGCATGGACAATAAACAGAAGGTTGTGGATAGATGTGACTACCAACCTTACACGGCATGGACAATATACAAAAGGTTGTGGATAGATGTGACTGGCAGCGCTACACGGCATTGGCTATAAGATGTGCTACTCTTGGTATGCGCAACTCTCGCACTGATCAATGCATGTGAATTTTGTTTTCTCATACCATTTCAGTATGGATAGCAGAGGGAAAGAGAAAGAAGGGGCGTCCAAAAACAACATGGAGAGATGGAGAGTGACCTGAATGCGGCATCTGTGACATGAAAAACTGCGCTGAAGATTGCACAGGACAGGAAAGCATAGAAACTTCATGTGCCATTATGCATAAAGAGAATTGATGATGATGATGATACCATTTCAATGACCCCAAAGATACCTCCATAACTAATAGTTTTTTTCTGACAGACATTCGAACTCCCAACTAGAGCGGATTGATTCCGAGTCACTTACTTGTTAAGATCGCCCACTGTTAACTAATCTACCATTGCTTATAAATAATGTAGGTAGAAATGAACAACTGAGCCGAAGTGTAAAGAAAAGCAATAACCTTTGAGTCGTTATGTGCCACTTTCGTTTCCCACGTTCATCTCCGAAGGAGTTGGTGAGTACTGGTTTGTCTCGGCGTGTGTTTGGCAGATCCGCTGTCTGGTTTACCGCAAGCACATCTGTGATTGTGTTTACTAATTGGCGCAGTGTTTGTCTTTTCCGTGTACTAACTTGGACTGTTAAGACCTGTCTGCTGATTTAGGGAGAGCATTTATATACATCCGTTTCAGAGGCCATGAATTCATCGTTTGCTTTTATGTGGGTGGCCATTTTGACTAAAATGAAACCCAGAAAAACACGTGTTTATGCTGCTAAGTAGGTCACATCTAGGAGAAGATAGCAAGCAAGTTACCCTATACTGTTTGTACATGTGTAGCAGAGATATGTGTGGGGGTAAATAAAGATGAGGGATGTAATCATGATTGTTTAGCCAGCGTGGAGTGATCATTATCAGCATGTGCCCTGCCAACTGGCGAAGGCACTCATGCATCTCCACAGATCACGATTACTGGTTGCCTGGAACAGTTCTCTTGATGATATCCCTCCATGCCATCGTTTCAGCCCATCCAGCATCATCTCTCTTGATCTGCCTCTGCACGTCTTTCCTTTGATCTTTCCAGTTGTCACGATGTTTTCCAATGCATCTCTTCACATTACGTGACCAAATAACAGTGTTTGTCCCCTTCTTTTTGTTGGGCTGATAGATTAAGTAAAACATGGGTCTAATACAATATACTATAAAATCCTCAACTTCCTTCCCCTTCCTCCTCCTCGTCGTCTTCTTCTTCTTCTTGTTCTTCTTCTTGTTCTTGTTCTTCTTCTTCTTCTTCTTCTTCTTCTTCTTCTTCTTCTTCTTCTTCTTCTTCTTCTTCTTCTTCTTCTTCTTCTTCTTCTTCTTCTTCTTCTTCTTCTTCTTCTTCTTCTTCTTCTTCTTCTTCTTCTTCCTCTTCTTCTTAGCTTCTTCTTCTTCTTCTTCTTCTTCTTCTTCTTCTTCTTCTTCTTCTTCTTCTTCTTCTTCTTCTTCTTCTTCTTCTTCTCTTCTTCTTCTTCTTCTTCTTCTTCTTCTTCTTCTTCTTCTTCTTCTTCTTCTTCTTCTTCTTCTTCTTCTTCTTCTTCTTCTTCTTCTTCTTCTTCTTCTTCTTCTTCTTCTTCTTCTTCTTCTTCTTCTTCTTAGCCTTCTTCTTCTTCTTCTTCTTCTTCTTCTTCTTCTTCTTCTTCTTCTTCTCTTCTTCTTTCTTCTTCTTCTTCTTCTTTCTTCTTCTTCTTCTTCTTCTTCTTCTTCTTCTTCTTCTTCTTCTTCTTCTTTCTTCTTCTTCTTCTTCTTCTTCTTCTTCTTCTTCTTCTTCTTCTTAGCCTTCTTCTCGTCCTCTCCGACCTCCTCCTTCTCATTCTTAGCTTTCCTCTTCTTCCTCCTCTTCTTCCTCTTCTTCTTCTTCTTCTTTTTCTTCTTCTTCTTCTTCTTCTTCTTCTTCTTCTTCTTTCTTCTTCTTCTTCTTCTTCTTCTTCTTCTTCTTCTTCTTCTTCTTCTTCTTCTTCTTCTTCTTTCTTCTTCTTCTTCTTCTTCTTCTTCTTCTTCTTCTTCTTCTTCTTCTTCTTCTTCTTCTTCTTCTTCTTCTTCTTCTTCTTCTTCTTCTTCTTCTTCTTTGTGACCAGCTCTTACAAGTCACACTCGCCATTGTCGTGGGATGTAACCCTCATGCCTTTTTATAGCACAATCCAACATTATTGCCTGGACAGACGAAAAGGTGCCAGCTACATTTGGTACGTATACTTCTCAACATCAGTTGCCACACAAGCCTGGGTAGGTCAGGAAACCAAAGCAAGTTTTAAAAATGAGCCTTGATCAGTATTCTAGCCTTGAACCAGCAGTCCAACTGGCAAGCAAGGTCTCTAGAGTAACAAATTCTTCTTCTTCTGCTGCATTTCCATCCCCTAATGAAGCATAGGCCCTCAACCAACTCACGCCAAGTCGTTGTTTCCTTCGCCATTACACGAAGCTCTCCCCACGTCCTCCCAATCTTTCTAACTTTATTCTCCCGATCTCTTCTCCATGTGTTTTTCGAGCTTCCTTTATTCCTATGCCACTGTGGGTTCCAATGCAAAGACATTCTAGTTATGCTGTTCTCCTGTTTTCCCAGTGTGTGTCCTATCCAACGCCAGCGTCTTTTCCTACCTCTTGGTCTACAGGAGCCTGTTTAGTTCTCTCCCAAAGCTCTACATTAGTTATTCTATTATACCATTTAATTCCCTCTATTCTACACAGGCACCAGTTAATGAATGTCTGTAATTTATTAGTAATTGCCCTAGTTGTTCTCCATGTTTCCTATTTAGTTCATAAACCAAAATGTGTATTAACTTTTTCTTCGAAGGACGAAAATTAAATTAAGGAGTGAGATTCACTATTACTTTCCAACTGCAAGGCTCACTCAACAAAAAACAATTATTACTCCTGTGATCTCGATGGACCTAGGGGCACCCCATTGTTCTACATCTCCTGGGTTAATGAGGTAATACAGTGTATACAACTGAAAAGATAGTAGGGTGTCACTCAACGCGGCGGTTGGCCCATCGGCCTTGCAAACTTTGTAGACTGGCAGAAGTGACAGCCCAGCGTGTTCTTCAAACTTGTAGTGCTTTATCAAATGAAGATTGATCGTTGAACTATACAAACAAACAGGTACACAAAGTTCTTCGGGATCTTTATGGAATTCTCAACCCCAGATTCATGCATGAGAAGCTGGGGTTGTGGTCAAACATTACTGGACCAGTCGAAGATGAGAACAATGATTAGAACAGAAGAATAATAAAGCTAGGGAACAGCAAACAACACAGAAGAAGAATACTAAGGAGGAAGAGTGGAAAAGGAAGGAGGAAGAAGAGTAGGAGGAAGTAGCAGGGGAGGAGGAGGAGCGGTGGAAGATAATTGTGAGAGCGGTGTAAGAAAAAAAAAAAGAAGAAAGGAGAGAATGAGGTACGAATGATAAAAAGAAGCCGAAGAACAAGAAGAAGAATTGGAGAAAGAAGTAGCTGAGTAGGAGGTGGTGAGGGAGAAGGTGGAAGATGAATAATAATAATAACTAGCAGCGGCATAGAGAAGAAGAAGAAGAAGAAGAAGAAGAAGAAGAAGAAGAAGAAGAAGAAGAAGAAGAAGAAGAAGAAGAAGAAGAAGAAGAAGAAGAAGAATAGGTGGAGGAGGAGGAGAAAGAAAAAGAAAACGAAGAAGAAGCTGACAACATGTAAAATAATCTTTCAGGATTAAATAAATATGGTTTTTAATAATCCCTATTAATAATTCAGCCATATTAACTTAGTGGAGAGTAAGTCTGTCCTAGTTGGCTGTTCGGAAGGTACTCTTGCAGTTAATTACTTTATCTATTGCAAGTGTGTAAGTATAGCCAGCCAATGTTATAAAGCTGACGTCGTTTCATTGTTTCAGCCATTCCCATTATCTACAGTAAAACATCGTAAACACTAACTAGCTTAACATCGACCAGAGGTGATGCAGTATTATTTGTAACCATCGTTTAGTACGTTTTTTTTAAACACGAACACTTGATTTTTCAGTCCCTTGCAATTTATGTTACCAAGGTTTTGCTGTTTGATGATTCTAAACTATATGTAAAGGGTTAAAGGTTAAAGTGGAGACGATCGACTTCATTGCATCAGGTTTGATCCCACAGTGCTCTTCGAAACTATGCATAATCTTTAATAATCACGAATCCACGTTAACTAACCAGCTAGTTGATATTCTCTGATGTATTCACCTTGTCTGAATCTCATCAATATCCTCAACATCATATCGATCATCATCATCATCATCATCATTATTCATGCGTCACAAAGGGGCAGTGCATCTAGGTTATCTTTACGATATCTTAGCTTCCACAGAGGGGGCTGGAGAGCCCACAGAGAGCTCTGTTGCTTTGAAACAACGAGAGCAGTGCTAGAGGTTGACCACGCAAGCGATGGATAGATGAATTATCTGTGGCCATGAATACTAGTACCTACGTTGCGCATACTAAGGCTCGCTCTAAATCCCTCTTCACAAACAGACGCCGAAAGACAGAAATATACTAGAGGAGGAGAAGGAGGATGAGGAAAAGAAGAAGAAGAAAACGAAGAAGTATTTCATCTTCAGAACATGACCGATATGTTCCAAGTTTGAACTATATGCTTTTGAATTTCTTGGCTTTCATTTTTGGATGCAAATTTATTGGCCCCCAACAGAGTTGCAAGGAAACTGAATATTTGAAGTTGTAAACGAACACAAACAGTCGCTGTGATTTCCTCTGAAGTGATATTCTTGTTTGGCCGCAGAGCGAAGAACATCATTAACGAGTGCAAGGCTACATAGATATGTGATATCGGGTGTGGTTTTTCTATGTCCATGTTGGCAACTTTGCTTTGGGGGTAGAGACATACAGGGTGTTTGGGTTTGATAGTTTCTGCTTCCGCGAGGGTTCAGTAAACCCCGTTTTGGGAGCAAGAATCAAGCCACTGCACCTAACTAGCATATCATAAAAGGGGTTTGGTAAAATCGAATATATTCTTTCACAACACAAAGATTTCTTAGCCTAACTAAATTATAATTCAACGTCCCATTGGCCCATTTTTTTGTTAGGGCAAGCGCAGAAGAAGAAGAAAAAGAAGAAGAAGAAGAAGAAGAAGAAGAAGAAGAAGAAGAAGAAGAAGAAGAAGAAGAAGAAGAAGAAGAAGAAGAAGAAGAAGAAGAAGAAGAAAAAGAAGAAGAAGAAGAAGAAGAAGAAGAAGAAGAAGAAGAAGAAGAAGAAGAAGAAGAAGAAGAAGAAGAAGAAGAAGAAGAAGAAGAAGAAGAAGAAGAAGAAGAAGAAGAAGAAGAAGAAGAAGAAGAAGAAGAAGAAGAAGAAGAAGAAGAAGAAGAAGAAGAAGAAGAAGAAAACGAATAATAATAATAATAGTAGTAGTAGTAGTAATAATAATAATAATAATAATAATAATAATAATAATAATAATAATAATAATAATAAGAAGAAGAAGAAGAAGAAGAAGAGAAAAAGAAGAAGATAAAGAATCAAAAGAAGAAATGTTTATTCTTTTCCAGTTTAAACTGTTTCTGCAATGGTTGTTTACTATTTAATGCACACAGTTCGTCGGTCTTTTTTGTCGGTCATAATTTACTGCATTTATCTTTTATCTTTCTGCCTGTTTATCTATTACTTGAGTCTTTCTCTCTCTCTCTTGTTTTCTCTCTCTCTCTCTCTTGTTTTCTCTCTCTCTCTCTCTCTCTCTCTCTCTCTCTCTCTCTCTCTCTCTCTCTCTTTCTCTCCCCCCCCTCTCTCTCTGTCTGTGTGTGTAAATGTCTGCCCATCTTTCTCGCTCTCTATCCTATTTTTAACTTTTATACCATATTATATAATGGCTAGTCTATCTTTTAGGTCACAACTGCAATTTAAACGAAGATCCTTGGAAATCATCATGGAAGACACGGGGTTCGTGCTTTCTATGACGTTTGTGCAGGAAAACTATCCGTTCTGAGGAAGGAGATTGGCCAAATAGAACAAAACCCACTTCAAGACAGACGATCCTCACAATTTGATCCGAAATTTAAATGCCTCAGTTTTCTTCTTTATTGATTTGTTTCTCGTAAAACTGCAAAATAAATACGTGAAAATATTATATTATTCTTTGCCGAGAAAGGAAAACCCTTTTATGTCAAACTTGAGAAGAGCATTTCGTGCTCAAAGGGTTAAGGGTAACACGCAAAGATCAAAAACAGCAAGGCTGGAACGTGCAACCCCCTAGATCGGCGCAATCTTCGTTTGGTTAACACCCATATTATTGCTATAACCGCCATGTTATGTATTTTCTGTCTGGTTTCACCATCCCCAATTTCTCCCGTGGTTTATTTACTACTGTTGGATCATTTTATGCAACAATCCAGTCACCGCGACCACCCGTGTGTCTTCAGTATGCCACCACACTCCCTTGATCAGGGGCGCTCCAATGTGAGAGTTCAGACAGCTTGAGGACCCGCTCCCGCCCACCCAATTAAAAATTTTCGGTTACCTTTTCGGGCTACGAAAATAATGTAAGATGGAAAAAAAAAGGGGCTGAGGGGATGGGTCCAATAACATGCAAAGGCTTTCTATTTTAATGTTTATGTTAGTAAAAATAAAGGAACCTTTTCCACGTCCGCAGGCGTATTGGGCATATAGGGCTAAACCTAAATTGTATAGACCAATCGTCTCTTTAGCTCCAAGGACCTCACTTAGTGGGGGTCGCCGTGGCCGAGCGGCTAGACGATCGGAAGGTCGTGGGTTCGCTCCCTGGCGGAGCCGGACTATTTTCAAAAATGACCTTGGCTCTCAGGTCGACCCAGCCTTGAGTGGGTACCGGGTGCAGTCCCGGGAAGTAGAGGCGGTCGGCGTGATGCTGACCACATCACCCATCTTGTGCCGATTGGTCTATAAAAATATAGGTCTAGCCCTATATGCCCTATACGCCAAAAGGCGTGGAAAAGGGTCCTTTACTTTACTTTTACTTACCTCACCTAGTACCGACTCAAGCCTGGGTAGACTTGGGAACTAGAGTCATTTGAAGAAAAAATAAGAGAAGTCCGGTTTCGTTGGCACTCGAACCATCGACCTTCTAATCCGTAGGCGAGTGAGAGAGTCTAGCTGCTATACCACGACGGCTCCCAGCTGTTTATGCGTCGTACATTATTTACATTTATATTGTTATATACCACAAGGTAATAACAGTATTGAATATTAGTTTTGTGCACATAAACAAGGTTTGGACCCCTTTCAAGATCCCCTTTTGCCTAGTAGAACATTATTGGTTGGCTGATATCCCTCACCGTCCCCAATAATTTATTTCTTTCTGACAGCACGCTTGTCCTTGATTATGTGAATAATAATAATAATAAAAAATACCTCTTATTTTAAGCAATCGAATTTTGATAGGGTCTTTTTTTAAAACCTGTCCCGATTTCTATAAAACTATAACTCACAAGTGAGCTTCTCTTGGGAAACTAGTTCTCACTCGCGCCAAATTCCTTATCTCAAGTTTTTGCAGAAGTTGTTTCTTGTCTGAAGTAAACGTTGTGTTTGGTAATTTTAGGGCTTTTTAACATCATCTGCCGAAGATAGACTTGGAAAGTTTTTATGAGCCATCTTATCTGTTTGGGACAAGCTGGCTCTACTAAATATCTCAAGTGCTTAAATTTTCATTTGCAGAACATTGTAGTGGATAAGCGTCGTGTCAGACGAACCTGTTGGTGTTAAATAACACTAAATGTTTAGTTTTGAAATAAGGAATATTCTGTCTGCGGTTTTTGTCTTTACTGTTTTTTTTTTTTTGTCTACTGTTCTTTATTTACCTATATGCTATTTACTGTTTTTTTTCTATGAACCTTTTTTTTTTTGGGGGAAGGGGGGGGGGGGGGGGGTTAAACTTTGTCTGCTGTTAGATATTCAACGTTTTTTGTCTTCGGTTCTTTTTTGTGTGTTTTTTGTCTACTGTTCTTTTCTTACTGTTATGTGGGTACTGTTCTTTGTTTAATGCTATGCTTGTACTGTTCTTGAGCTAATGTACTGTGTTAACTGTTCTTTGTCTCCTGTTTTGTGTTTACCGTTATCTGCATACTGTTCTTAGTCGTCTGTTCTATTGGTATTGTTAAGTGTGTACTATTATTTATTGCCTAATGTACTGATTTGCCATTCTTCATCTACTGTTCTGTGTCTTCTGTTCTTTGCCTACTGTTCTCTGATTACCTTACCTCATGGTTTTAAAGTTAACGAAGTCCTAAAATAGATATTTGTTTTGGAGACAAATAAGTGGGAAAAAAAAGGGGGGGGGGGGTGGGTGGGTTGTTAGACCTAAATATGTTCCAGGCTACAAAATACCTGAACATTGTACAAATATCCAGTATCAGTGAGTGATGTTGCACCTCACTAGGACCGCGTGTTCAGCGATCAACACTCAGTCACCCAAAATAGTCATTATTCAAACGAGAATTTCCTAGCTATAAATCCAAGAAACGTCATTCCACGGTGAAGGTATATTGTTTGTTTGTTTATTCAACCAATCACCATCATGGCACACCGGTGTAACCCATAAGTGCTCCATTCTACTTCTTAATCAGGCCCGAGCCTGAAGCTTCTCCGTGCAGTGCGCCAACTCCGTTGCACCGTCGAGGATCCTCAAATATTTTGTGTAGATTTTTAACTCCAAATTTTGCCTTCGATTTCCAACTGCCAAGGGATTTTTTTAAAAACATGCGCAACAGTACGGGCGTCCCATCTCACTACACAGAAACCAGGGGAAATTACTAGATTTACTTGAAAAAATCCCAGCCTTCACCGGGGTTTAAACCCGGGACCCCCAGCATTCAAAGCTGATGCCATGCATCGAGACCACTCAGCCCACTCAGTAAAGGTATACGGGGGTCCCGAGGGTTATGAAGTTAGCTCAAATCCAGACAGGATCGGGAGTTAGGTCAGAAACAGTTTTGATGAGGTAGGGTCCATCCACACTCCTGCAGGTTGGAAACATAATGTTGTCTCTCATAGGAATTCTCTCCTACCTCTTGTGAATTCCTAGTTTCCCTGCATGGGATTTCTACCTGTCTGCTGCGAATTTCTACTTGCCTCTATCGGACATTTCTACCATTCGCTGCTAAAAATCTGTACCGTCTCAGTCGGAAAATACCCAACTACCGCTACTGGGAAATACCCATCTGTCTATATTGGAAAATACCCATCTGTCTATATTGGAAAATACCCATCTGTCTATATTGGAAAATACCCATCTGTCTATATTGGAAAATACCCATCTGTCTATATTGGAAAATACCCAACTGTCTCGATTAAAAAATACCCAGCTGTCTCTTTTGAAAAATACCCAACTGTCTCCATTAGAAAATACCCAACTGTCTCTCCTGAAAAGTACCCAACTGTCTCTATTGGAAAATACCCAACTGTCTATGTTGGATAATACCCAACTGTCCCTGTTAGAAAATACCCAACTGTCTCCACTGGAAAATACCCAACTGTCTCCACTGGAAAATACCCAACTGTCTCTATTGAAAAATACCCAACTGTCTCTATTGGAAAATACCCGTCTCTGTTGAAAAATTCCTACCTGTCTCTGATGAAAATCCCTAGCGGTCCCTATGGGAATTTCTACTTTTCTTTACTGTTAATTCCCCCTGGTCTTTGCTGGGAATTCCTACCAGTCTTTACTGGAAATTCTTACCTGTCTCTATTGGGACTTCCTAACAGTTTTCTTAACTCTAGGAATTCCTTCCTGTCTTGGCCTGGAATTCACATTTTTCCTTGCTGGATTTACTAGCCTCTTTCTGCAGGAAAACCCCTATCACTGACCTAATATGAAAAGCACAGAAAAGCTCAGTTTGATGTTCTGGTGGACGTTTTGTGTAGCCTAGTCATCTCTGTGGATGCGACTACTCTACAGTGAATCTACGAAACCGGGCAACGAAGATGTATATGTTTCCTGAAGAATGTTGATAATACTGAAGACAAAGAGGAAACGATTTGCTGTGAGAGCTCATGTCTCACAAAGTCTTTCATGGACATCATAAAGAAAAGTCAAATAAGTTTATTGCGTATGTTAAAGAAAAAGTCAAATAAATATACTGCACATATTAAAGGACAAGTCAAATAAGTTTTATTGCACATATTAAAGGAAAAGTCAAATGCGTTTGTTGCACATATTAACACACATGCAGCTGCTTCATAATTAAACAAACAGTCTTTATCCTGCAGTTACACCCCCCCCCCCCTTTCCAAAAAAAAAAAAAATGACAGACTCGGATATACACATCTTGTTATGTAACATGTAATTGTTCAAATTTAAAAAAAAAACGAAAAAAAAAAATGGAAAAAAAAATCCAATAGTAGGCAACCAATAATAATAATAATAATAACAATAATAATAATAATAATAATAATAATAATAATAATAATAATAATAATAATAATAACAATAATAACATTTGTAACGTTTCCACAACGGAGATTGGCTTCAGTTAATGAGCTCCCAGGTTTCGTTGCCAATGCAAGTACTACTGCCCGAAAGCCACAAGAACTGTCTGTGACTAATCAGTCCACCGCGAAATCGAAGCATAGTACGCAAATTATGAAACGCGTTTACTAACCACTAAACCTCAGGGCTGCACAGCCGCAATATATATGCACGCAAAACAATGATTGTGTAATTTCACCATTACGATTACGTGCAACGTCGTTCCGGCCATAGCTGATACTTTTAGACTCCCTGGGTATTCCATAATAAGCGAATTTATGGCCCATTTAATGAGACACTGGTGTTCTGGGTGCGCCTACAGTAATTAACCTGGCTTACATTATTGCTGCTCATATCGCTTGCAACTTAATGCGAAAAGAAAGGTTAATATCTCAAATGTCAGGGAATCTACAGAGGCGTCCAATTATATAATGTGTTTTAATGGTTTACGATAAGGATTTTTTGGGGGAGTTTTGTTATAATGAGATATGTGAATATACAGAAATAATGAGCGAGTTTTCATAAAATGGTAATAAGTGAGTGAGTTGATTCAAGAACCCACATCACAATACTCAGGGCATTCCTATTAACGCTGTGTCCCCTTCTTCAGCAACCAACGTAGAGTTCCAGTACCAATGGTGCTAGTAGCCGTCTGATAATATGTCGGTCTTGCCTATGATGATCAGTTTGCGGCTCCAAATTGTACACGTGCTCCCATAAGGCCTTAACCCCTTCTGCCTTAGCAAGTTTCAATCATTATCATCTTCATCAGTTCTCTTTATGTCTAGTGGCACATAAGGCTTCAGAGAGGACTTTGCAAGCTTTCCTGTCCTGTGCAATCTTTCCATGTCAGAGATGTCGCATTCAGGTCACTCTCCATCGTTCGTCTTCATGTTGTTTTTGGGCGTCCCTTAATTCTCTTTCCCTCTGGTGTCCATGCGAGAGCTGTTTTTGCAGGTTTATCAGAATTCATTCTCATGACGTGGCCAAGCCATTTCCATCTTCTCTTGGTTATCATACTGTCCAGAGTTTCTTGGTTTGTGACTTGAAGTAGTTTAGTCTTTGAGATTGCATCTGGCTAGAAAAGTTTGATAATTCTACGTAGATATGTGTGGTGGAAGGTCGATAGCTTGTGTGCACCCTTTTTGGTCATTCTTCAGCATTCTGCTTCATAAAGAAGAACTGGCAAAATAATGCTCTTGTAGAGTCGAAGTTTCGTTCCTCTGCAGCAACTGTTGGATTTCCAGAATTGCCTCATCCTTCCAAAAGCAGCTCTTGTTTTGTTTAGGCGTGACTGTATGTCTTTCTTTGCCCCTCCCAGTAGGGACACCACACTACCAAGATATGTGAAATGTTCTACATTTTCGAGTGTTTGGTTATTTATGATCACTGGTTGTTGGTTTGGACTGTTTGTCATGATCTTAGTTTACCTTGTATTTATTATCAGTCCCACCAATTCTGCTGTGCTGTGCAGTCTGTTACTTTTTTCTTGTATATCTTCCTTAGGTCCTTAAGTATGGTGAACAGAGTCCATCGTATGCCTCTCGATGTCTTGTCTACTGTGTTCTTTCTTTAGTACATCATCAAGTATCAGCAGTCCGCCAAAATGCGCAGAGCCAGTCAGTCTACCCGCCTGTTCGTATTCCAGCACACCATCATGTACGGGGAGAAAAGATCCAGAAATTTGCTCTTCACCAGTAACATTCGAGGCGAAGCTGGCCACTCTGCCCGAAGTATGTTTGTCCTCACCTTCCTGAACATGCTTTCTGAGTCAGTTACCAGGTCAAATGCCGCCACTTTTACCTTCAATGTAAAAAAAAAAATTAAATTAATTAAAGCAAAGCAGTCTATGAAAGCAAGAGTAATAATAATGATAAAGTGACAATATGTTTATGGTATGATATTTATGGAATTATTTTATGGAGTGATATTTTGTGCCTAACAGAGTATCCGTGGAAAAAAAGTTAGTTGCCTATCCTCCACAGGACTTTGCATTTCAACACCAGCATTTGTTATTGTTGTTGTTTGTGATTTCACTGGGGAATGGTCTCAAATTACCTGATCCGTAAAATTCCTAAGTTGTTCCTAGGCCTCTGACTGGTTCTGCGTTGTCGTCAAGTCTGTTCTGGCCTGTACGTTGACGTATGCAACTAGAAGATCCAACAGAGGTCGGGGGGAAGCTGTGGTAGATAATGGCCGCACATATTCAGTAACATATTTTGAGTAAGGACTCAACGGAGGCGGTCGGAAAGTGTTTGCAAGAATTGCAAATGTGGAGCTAGGAGCACATAAGGTCGACTTGAAAATGTAAAGAGAAAACGATGGCATTGGGTTTGAAACACTTTGAGAAATGCTTATAATAATATAACTAGAAAGACTGTTCCCATGAAGCCACGGGGTAACAGAAACAAGGAGATATAAAAGCCACAGAGAAAAGTTTCTATTTTCCCTATCTTATAGAATTTATTCACTGTTGCCTCTATTTCCTAAAATAGGACGCAATTGTTTTTATTTTAAAGCCACACACTGGCTTCCGTCGAGGGCACTAAATGTAACTTATTGGTTGAATGAGGTTTCTGGGATTCGAAAATCTATCTATCTATCTTTTTTTTTTTACCCCACCAGCACAGCACACAAGCGATAAACACCCGATGACACAAAGTGCCACCACGTAGATGAGGATCACCCGTGGAGAGGTCCCGGAAACCGCGTTCAGCCATTAGACCATATTTATGACCGGGCTATATTGCCGCACCTGACAAGAGCCAGAGTAGGGCTTAAAATACCGAAAAAGTGCATCCTAAAAAGAAGAAGAAGAAGAAGAAGAAGAAGAAGAAGAAGAAGAAGAAGAAGAAGAAGAAGAAGAAGAAGAAGAAGAAGAAGAAGAAGAAGAAGAAGAAGAAGAAGAAATAGAAGAAGAAGAAGAAGAAGAAGAAGAAGAAGAAAAAGAAGAAGAAGAAGAAGAAGAAGAAGAAGAAGAAGAAGAAGAAGAGGAAGAAGAGAAAGAAGATGAAGAAGAGGAGGACACACAAGTTGAAGAAGAAGAAGAAGAAGAAGAAGAAGACGAAGAAGAAAAAGAAAAAGAAAAAGAAGATGAAGAAGAGGACACACAAGTTAAAGAGGAAGAAGAAGTAGATGAAGAAGAAGAAGAAGAAGAAGAAGAAGAAGAAGAAGAAGAAGAAGAAGAAGAAGAAGAAGACGACGACGACGAAGAAGAAGAAGAAGAAGAAGAAAGAAAGAATGAAAACGGAATCGTGGCTCTCTGTGTCACCAGGTGTTGGTAGCTCATGCGGTCCTGGTGGGGTTGAACGTCAATCGCTCATTTACTTTCTTCTTTTGTTTTGTCTCCCCTTTTATTTGGTCCCGTTTGTTCCACTGCAAGGACATTCTATAGGAGTAAACTTAATATCTGTTGTTTCTGTTAGAGACTGTGTCCTATCCAGGGCTAATGTGAAAGTGGAAGTGTTTTGTTTTCCCGCAAAGAACCTCATTCGTGATTCTGTCATACGATTTAACTTCCTCTATTTTTTGCTTTTCCCTCGAGGAGCAGGACTTTTTTTCAAAAAAATGACCTTGGCCCCCAGGTCGACCCAGCCTTGAGTAGGTACCAGGTGCAGTCCCGGGAAGTAGAGGCGGCCGGCTTTATGCTGACCACATCACCCATCTTGTTCCAATTGGTCTATGAAAATTCATGTCTTGCCCTATATGTCCTATACACCTAAAGGGGTGGAATAGGGTCCTTCACTTTACTTACTTATTCTTCGCCTTGATCAGTTTACCAATGTTTGCATTTATTAGTCATTGCCTTAGATCGTTCCCAAGAGCATGTGGTCGAGCGATTAGGACCTGGCTCCGAATTCTCCTTAAAATTATGCACTTTTCCCTGTGGGGTTCAATCATTGTCTGCACACGTAGAGACGATAACATCATTATTAAAAGTAATTTAACAATGACAACAAATGACCGTTCTGTTCAGTCATTGTCTGCACACGTAGAGACGATAACATCATTATGAAAAGTTATTTAACAATGACAACAAATGACCGTTCTGTTCAATCATTCAATCAGGTACCGTCTCCATAATTAAGGATGGCTACAAAGGATATCCAACACGCCCCATGTTTCTATTTAGATATGTATTATCTCACACCGTTACACTTCATCGCTGGATAGTATTCTCTCATGTATCGCTGTCCGCCTCTTGCTCACTGGCCTTCACACCCCCCCCCCCCCCCCGTCACCCCTTCCCCCTCGTTCCAGCAATAGAGTTTTCAAGAGGCAGTTCACTTAATCGTTCCCTAATGCTTACATGTTTTTCCCGTCTCCACCCTATTTATATCCCTATCTTCCCTATCAGGTCACACGCTACTGCCCTAAGATAAACATTTGAAATCTCTGGATTCTTTTCAATTCAAGTGGTTAAAGCTAGTCTGCTCTCTCCGTTAACTCCCGGGGATTCTGTTCATTGCTTACACTACATGAAGCGGGCGCTGAGGTAATCTAAGGTTATTATTTCTCCATTTTAAACAGCGGAACAAAAAGTGCTTTAAAATCGTGTCAGAAGATAGCAGCGGCAGGCGCAAGATTCAGGTAAATTAGAACTGACAGCTAGAGGAAATTAGGGGAATTTGAAGGAGATACATCAGAGGTTCTCACACTATAAGTGCTTTGTTCGAATGAGGTACTGAAGGTGACCGATGAGCCAGCAAGAGGTAGGAGATCCATTTATACAATTCAGCGCGCACACATGTAATTATGCTCCTTCTCCCCCTTCCCTACACCATCTTCCGCATACACTTCACCACTCTCTTAATTTGTTTTCTCACTATTGTTTCTCCTCCATATATATATATTTTCTCTCCCATATCCTTCTTTCTCGCATATACATGCACACTCTTATATATAGATTCACGCCCTTTTCCCTCACGCATACACACCTTTTCCTTAATACCCTCACTTACATTTAAAGGCAATGCGTTGAGAGTCCTGGACAATCGGTAGGCAGGCCAAACAATTTCTTGAGGCCTCAGAGATGTGGTTTTACAGAACAATGCTTAAAATACCCTGGACAGCCACAAAAAAAAAAAAAAAAAGCAACCAAGAGGTTTCGAAAGTTGCGGGAGCCTGAAGATAACTAATCACAGACATCAGGAGGAGACAGTCATCATTTTTCGGCCATGTTATGAGAAGAGGGAAAATAGAACATGTGGTGACCACTGGAAAGATCTGTGGAAGGAGGGATAGAGGAAGACAACGACAGAAGATTCTTGACAGTCCTGTTGCATGGCATGGAGGTTTGTCAGCACACGAACTAATACATGCTGCAGGAGATCGCAAATTGTGGCGAGGCATTTTCGCCCACGCCGGTCAACAAGGCACCTGATGATGATGATACACTATTCGTATTCGTATTCAGCCGAATAGTTGGTCCCGCTATTCGTATTCGGCCGAATAGTGAAAATCACTATTCGGTACAGCCCTAGTATATTGGAACTGTCTCGTTCGTGATTGTTACTGACTTAGCATACAGCTCTTTTTTTGACATGCTTTAAGCGGTTTCATGACTAAACTTGGACAGCCATCCCATATTGTGGAACAGTCGTCTAGATAGGTCTGAATATGGGAGGTATAGAATATCCTTCTAGTGTTATCATCCTACAGGACGTTGCAGAACCAACCCTAGCAATTTTTAGCTGTTTTGTTTTTTCCACTCGAATTTCACATTCAGTAGTTTGCCATTGCTTCTGAAGGGTCAGCTCTAGGTAAAACTGTCGAAACCAACGCAAGAAAACCGTCCGCAGCTGGGATTGAACCCGGTACCCCGGCATTACGAAGCGCGTTAGAAAACGCCTAAGCCAAAGACGCCGACGGTGTTATCACCCAGAAAGTTTAATTTTTGCAGGCTGGTAACTTTTTTAGCTGTTGGTTTATATTTTTTAACTGTTGGTTTCACTAAAGCTTGTACACGAGAAGTGAAGGTTACATTTCTATCAATAATTAGGACTAAAGCATTGTGCTCGGTTACACAGTCTACCGGGTTGTTCCTAATGTAGAGTAATTTGTGCAGTTAAAGAATATAGTTTTCGTATTGTTGATATTAACATAATTGTGTGCTACAAATGTTTAGTTGCATGCGGTTTGCATAGCTCCCGGAAACTACATTCATTTTTGATTATTTTATGAAACCAGTGCGTGTAAACAACATGGATTTTCGTATTATTGTGATCGCTGTGTTACTGCACAGAGAGTGAATTTGTTTAAAAGTATTTTCATGTGCGTATTTTCATGGAATTTCTACTGGATTTAAACAATAATTTAACAATGGAAACAAATGTAATTCTCTGGGCCAATCGGGTGCTACGGATGAATCAATCCAACCAATCACTGGTTAGTTGTGAAAAATGTCTTGTGACCCAGATGTGCTTGGGACTGTTTGCTACGCGTCAGTGAATGTTTGACACAGGTGTACACCTGCA
>CAJHNH020002479.1:0-105000 GCA_905116865.2 Candidula unifasciata | reverse complement strand
TCATCAAATGGCCAAATAACTTCATTTTTTCTTTCTCGAAAAATTTGACGATGGGTGTTGTTCCAACAGTTTATGTGATCACGTCGTTTCTCACTCAATGTCTTCTGTTTTTATTCACAGCCATTTTGAAACATCTCATCTCACAGGTGGTTAGTTTTCTTTTGTCAATGTCTAAGTCTGACATTGGTAACCTAAAGTCCGTATGAATTTTGTGTTTATAATAGGTCTGTTTTTCTTTGTTGGGATAACAAGGTGTTTTAAAATTTAAGTAAGGTGGTACGTCACATTGTTGACTTGTTGGCTTTTCGTTTCTATCTCTGTCTATTTTACCATTGTGTGTGAAGATGCTTCGCAAGTATTTTTTTTTTTTATTCATTTAATTTTTTTTCCATCGACTGTTCTGAAATATCGTACAACATACGTATATTAACAAACACTGACATGAATGTATCTATATCATTTTTTTACCATAATCCTATTATGCGATGTTTATTCACACATTCAATTACGGTGTCAAATGAGAAGCATGCACACCTCTGGTATGAGGTTCCTGTGTGCAATCCCAAAGGGATACGTCTCATGGGACTCGCATTGCCTTGATTAAGGCTATGGATAATCTGAAGCGTACTGCACTAATAAGACGACACTGTGGGTTAGCTATTGGAAAAAGCAAAAGAAAAAACCCAACAAATGTGTGGATGAGTCAGAGAATAGAACTTATTGGTTTTGTTTGGTGAATATTCAGTGCAAATTAGTGTCTTATTGTGTCAGGCAATGTTTGGATTTGGGGCTGGTTTACTGACTGATTATGTGTTTGGTTGATCGTTTGAATGATTGAAATGTAGATCCTCGATTGGTTAGTTGATCGAATCGTTAGTTGGTCGATTACTAGGCTAGTTACTTAATTGCTTGATTGGTTGGTTTGTTGGTTTTGTTGGTTTAGCCATAAACTGCTTGATTGAATGATTGATAGTCTGGTTGACTGTGTGCTTCAATGATTGATTAGCTGCTTGGAACGGTCTGGTTACTTATAAGTTTTTTTTTTATTATTGCGTAATGTACTGATCAGTCTCCATGGATGCAAAATAAAAGAAAGAGAAGAAAAAACACATACTCAAATCGAAATAACTATTAAAAAAAACTATAGTTACCACACTAGGAATGAAACCTTGATCGCAGAGGTTGACAATGAGATAACATTCTTCATTACACATAAAGCATTGAAGTCAGCTTGCTGTAAACTAAAATTAGGCATTGTCACTAATTAAATACATTGTGTGCAAATCATGTCAGTTGAAGCAAACAGTGTCTGCAATAGTTTCAAGGGAATTTCACTGCTGTGTACTGTTAGAAAAGAACGATAATTGTACTGTGTAGACTCCAGATCCTTAGTTATCAAGTTTATCCAGTCACAATGTGGCTTTCGATGGAACCCGCCAATCACTGATATGATATTTTCATTACGACAGTTGAAGGGAAATGCCGTGAAGAAAATTAACCAGTGTGTTGCTTTTATTAATCATACCAAGGCATTTGATTTGGTACGTCGAAAAGGACTGTTCAATACACTGGAAGACAGTGGGTGTCTGACTGCCCCACTGAGCATTACTTAGTCGTTTCACACAGATATAAAAGCTAAAATCAACGTCGACGATGTAACATGGGAGGAATTTGTAATCAACAATAAAGTGATGTAGGGCTGTGTACTTGCTTCTACCCACTCTGGAATGACATACCACTTTGGAATAACATAACAAATACGAAATATAAAAGTACAAAACAAACCATATTTTTATACATACTCTGAGAAAAAAATAGATGTTTCTATGCATGTCTATATATTTCTGTATATTTGGATTTATTTATTTCTATCGTCACGTGTGTCTATGTGGCTGCGCATCTGTTAAAAACTTGCTATAGTTAGTTGTGTATCCTTTACAGGAACGTTGCAGAACCAACCCAAACAGCCCCTGACTATTGTGTGGTTTTTCTAGGCAAATTTACGTCCAGTAGTTTGCTATTGCTTTCTGGACAGTCGGCTTTCTTGATACAACTGTCGAAAGCAAGCAAGGCGCATGGCCCGCAGCTGGGATCGAACCTGGCATCCCGGCATTACGAAGCTTTCGCATCGACTTAGCCAGAGGCGACACAAACTTTGCTATACCTTGTCCTAATTTGGGACGCAATAATGTGTTACTTCAAAATCCCACCCTGGTTGTCGTTGGGAGACCTAAATGTAAGCTATTGCCTAAGTGGTTTCACCTGGTGTTTATCGCTTAATGTGCGGTCCTGGTAGGGTTGAACCTCAGTCAGTCAGTCGTCTATTGTAAACATTTTAAAGACCGCTTTCTAGGCTAGTAGGGCATCAGGATATGATGCTAGGCTCAAACGTTTACAGACCAATCGGCAATCAATAGGTGACGTGAACAGTATCATGTGTTTACTTCTCATTGTAATTAGAATGAATAAGACCAGACTCCCCCATCAAGCCCCCGCGTGGACACCGGAAGAAAAATGCCAGCAGGGAAGACCAAGAAAGACCCTGCGTTGAAAATTTTCGTGGAAGGCTCAACCATGGGCCTAAGAAACATTCAAGGCGTAAAACAGGTGGCAACTAATCGCCAGACATGGGGAGCTATGACCTTTGCCCCATGTGCCGCCCTAAACACAAGAGGACATACTAACTAACTTCTAATTACATTGCTTGACACACATTTTGGGCTGAGTCGACATGGGTGTTAAGTTCCATTTTGACGTATCGAGGAATCGAATGCATATTTATCTGCTTCTAAGTTTCAGTGTGATTATTCAGACACATTTATACAAGAATTACTTTTAAATTTCATGCTACCTGCCTGCACAAACGCATAATCCACAGATACTCACATCCCCGGGTACTCACATCCCCAGGAGTCGCTGTGGCAGAGCGGCTAGACGCTAGCCGCGGAACGGAATATCGTGGGCTCGCTCCTTGGAAGAGCCGGACTTTTCTTCAACAAAAGACCTTGGCTCCCAGGTCGACCCAGCCTTGAGTGCAGTCCCGGGAAGTAGAGGTGGCCGGGTTGATGCTGACCACATCACCCATCTTGTGCGCTTGGTCTATAAAATATACCTCTAGCCCTATGTGCCCTATACGCTAAAAGGCGTGGAAAAGGGTCCTTTACTTTTTTTTTAAACTCACATAACCCTCTTTGTACACAGGTTGATATTTACGCATCAATACTGCTTTTACGTGGGCGGGATGCTGCATCGCTGACCCTTCACGGCCGCAGAAATTACGATAAAGTATGCAAACTTCAACGGGAAGAGAGGGAAATGGCCACCATGGATTTTATCTCCTGGGGACATGTATTTTTGTTTACCTGAGACATGCGGGATATCAAAGGAAAGTTTCTCGTTTAGGAGCTTTCATTAAAACGGCACAAAGACGTTAAATAAGAATTTGGAAAAGGCAAATGAACAGACAAACAGTTAATCCTATCCACGAAATCGGCTTTGCCAGACAAGAAAAGTGCAAACTTGAATCGTTAAATATGAGCGAGCAATAAAAAAAAATATTAATCGATATCTGTTTGTGTGTGTGTGTGTGTGTGTGTGTGTGTGTGTGTGTGTGTGTGTTTGAAGCAAAGAATTCGTTTTTCTTAACTAAAACTCAAAAATACAACGAGGTGTATAACTCACAATTGGAAAGAGAGATAGATGTACAATACATTCATCTAACCGAATTGTTTCTTCCTTTTTCTGTGTTCACCCTATCTTTATGTCTTCCTTATTAATCGTCAGTTATAAGATAAAGACGATAGCAACATATTGGGTTACCATGAGAGAAACGAACAAAGAATCACTCGCGAAATGGAAACGAAATGGACTAAGAAGACTAAGAAAACTCCAACGTGCATAAAGCGCCCGAAGGCGAACGTTGGTGCAAGAAGTCAAAGGTACTGGGCTAGATGCAATCCATGATATAGATAAGAACGTATGGGATAGATGAAATGTGATCTCTGTTTAACCTGTAAGGGCGCATAGAACAAGGATTTTACAGACATTATTATTCCTCGTGTGGGTTGGTGGGGGGAGGGGTGGGGGGGGTGGTATACCTACTTCCTTACTTACAAGCATGTCGTTAAAGGCGACAAAATAGATGTTTTTTATCTGAAGCCAGAGCGAATCTGACTGATAGGCGAGGCATCAAGTATCTGCTTACAAATAAGCCTGGTCTGTAAAACAAATGTGTATGCAAACGTCAATTTCTGAAATATTACTAAAATAACAAGTGGACAAGAAAACCAGAACTGTTCGCCGGTGATTTTGGGCCAAATGTAAAACTGGCTCCATTATTTTTTGCCACTATATTTAATAATTACTTCTTATTTTCGTTTCTTCTGCAGAAAAATGCCGCGGAGAGTGGGAAATACATGCTTGCTTTGGGGGTAAGTATCCCGAACATTTGTACACATATTGATCGACGGGATGGCGGGAAAGTGGTGGGTTAAAAATTGTTTATCTGTAAGTTAGCTTTCTTGATTAACCATGATTATAAATTCTCAATGAATAACGAAATACAACAAACATGCAATAAAGCTAGTCAAGTTATAGAACAAATGGTCCCTTTCATGAAATGCAAACATGTGAATATGAACACTAAATAAACACTGTTCAACATAGTATTCTTACAAACGCTGAGCTTTAAGGGTCAAACACTGACAATTTAAGGATATCAGAAACATGCTGAAATTAAAACGAGAGATAGTGCCCCAGACCCAGATGGAGTTAGGTATAGATTTATGAAAGACATGAGTGAAGAGGACCTGTGGGAGATGGCGGAGATGTTGATTAACAGTATCAAAATGGTATTTCTTCTAAAATAACGGCTACATAGCTACCTCATTCTAGTGTCAAACAATACAAGCATCACCCCAAACTAAACAGGTACTGGATTCACCCTGCAAAAGGCGGTCAGTAAGGTTCTTGAGAAGATAGTAGCTAACAGACTAAAGAGGTTCCTGGAAGAAAACAGTCTCCTGAAAAAACTGTGAGCTACCGACCAAGAAACGACATCTGCAGGAATGCGGCAGGATTTGCCCAAAACGTATACTTAGGGTTCCAAAACATGCTGGACACGGTGGCAGTGGCAATTGATCTACAGGATGCTTAGAATCGAGTCTGATATGGAATGTAGGGTATGCAGGTCTGATCCTGCATTGCTAACACAGTGGCAGCAATCCTGTATGAACTGGACTTCAGACCCGTATATCATCACACCTAGTTTATTCCAGGTGTCAGCCATTTTTCCTGTGCTCTGTAAAGTCTAAACAAATAGGACTGCCGCTTTAGGGCACCAGGAATTGGAAGGAGGCTCACGTTTGCTTACGATGTGCTGGCATATAGACAGGGCAGAGAAAGGAAGAGGACATTGGAAGAGCTCCAGCTGGTGGTGAATAAGATTGGGTATTGATGTAGCGTCACGTGATCGTTGATAAACCCAAACAAAGTATCACCATTATGGTGCCCACTAGACCATAGAATTGTAAAAGCAGATGTCCCCAAGATCCCAATAAATAGAAAAGTGGTCAGAAAAGAAAACAAACTAAAGTATTTAGGTGTTATTTGACTGTCTTTCAAATACCACTTCGGTGTGGTTATCGAAAGAACAAGGAAGGGACTTAGTGCACTGACGAGTATGGCTGCTGTAGCCGTAGAACAAGTGATGTTATTATACACACTCAGTCAGAGCCTAGTTATTGAATATGACCTATGGATGCTGACTGTGTCAAAGAAACTGAAACGCATACACAAAGAGGCTTTGTGAACCATTCTGCGATGCACAAGGGACACACCAGTTGTGAGTATGAGACATATCTTGGCTGTGCCGACCGTCGATGATAGGCATAGTATATACTTCAGGCTGGGTGTTATCTTAGAGCAACATGCGATACCAAACATATCTCGCATAGGGGAATTGGACAGTGTGAAGTGTGACAGACTAAAGAGGAGCAGATCCTGGATGGCACAGGCTGAAAAGACAACCAACAGGGTGTTCAACATTCAAGAAATTGGCCGAGGAGAGGAGTGGGTAAGGGTACCAGAAAGCAGAGAAGAGCTGCACAAAAAGTGGTAATTACCTTAGGACGAGAGTGCAGGTAATGGGTGGCGGGACGTGCTGATGCAGAGGTTCAACAGCTGACCAAGGAAACACTCTAGGCCTGAAGTTGTCATTACATATACTGATGGGTCAGATGCCAAGGAAAAGTGGATGCGGTTTCGTTGCCAAAGAATTTGAGGGGTGGGGGAATAACTGAGGAGAGCTTGGCATGTAACATCACCACATCCGTGAGAATGACAGTTGCAGCGGTAACTGCAGCGTTCGTATGGGTGGAACCTAATCCCTCGGACTCAGTCTGCCTCTTTCCACCTCCAGCTTCCCCACGTCACGATGTACTTCAGTTTTCCACTTCTCAAAACACGACCAAACAAATTAGTTAGCTCATTTTGATGTTTTCAATCAGTTTTCTTTGCGAGTCAGTTTCTTTCAAAACAACTTCAGTACTAAATATATATGTCCAAAGTATTCTCATCATTCGTTTATAAAACCACACCTCCACAGCTTCCAAATCATTTTTCACTAACCTCAAATTTGGTCATTTTCAAAGAAGACGCAGCCGGAAATGACATAGCACACGTCTGCAATAATAGAAAATAGGTTAGTTGCGTATCCTTTGCAGGACGTTGCAGAACCAACCCAAACAGCCCCTGGCTGTTCTGTGGTTTGTCTAGGCAAATTTACGTCCAGTAGTTTGCCATTGCTTCCTGGACGGTCGGCTTTCTTGATACCACTGTCGAAACCAACGCAAGGCGCATGGCACACAGTTGGGATCGAACCCGGCATCCCGGCATTACGAAGCGTTCGCATCGACTTAGCCACAGAGCCGACAGACACTCATTTACACAAGAGAATTATACAACCGTTCGGTTAAGGATATCAAGATGGGAGTATTGCATACACAGGCACAGCCAAGCATGAGAAGCACACTGGACGTACACGAAGTCTTATTAACCAACATAGGACTGGTACTATTAACCGCACGACGCTGATGAATATGCTGAGATAGGAATCTGAGCGCCTATGGATGTGTCCGGAGTGCTGTGAAGATAATCTAACTCATAACTCATAACTCATTGCATACACAATCATACCCACACACAAAAATCAACATTACCCGTTTCTTAACGGATTAAATAGCAACGATAACCCTGATTTGTAAAAAAAAAAAAATATCAGCAGTACGTTTCATTTGTTTAAATAAATAGTATCTACAATTCATGTCACTACGGTTATTGCATTGTCAAGTAGACGTGTAGCGTATGAAACTGTGAAATCGTTGGAAACATTGTGTTGATTAAGCGAAAAAAAAAAAAAAAATTACTTCTGACTACGTGAATGGATCCGGAAAAATAACCAGCAAGAAGAAAAGAAAAACGATTAGCAACGTAAAAACAACTGAAGTACAAAGGATATAGCGGCTAAACCTAATTGCCAGTGTTGAAATTAGGACAGTAACGACTCAGCACGCAGTCCTAATAAGCTAACGTGTCAGCACGTGATAGATGAGCTATAGACAGTTTTACACATGCCCTACAGGCTAGCACGTGACAATGCGTTAACACGCACGAGTGATTTCATTTCCAATGAGATAGAATAATACATTTATTAGCTAGAATTTGTATTTCATTCAAAAAATCTGTTTACTGTGTTATTCGAAACGACATTCATAAAAACTATTCTCAATGTATGCAAACTTTAGTTTATGTGAGAACGGACAGCGATATATTATGTCGTACATGCAGTTTCTCTTTCCCTCCTCAAAAATGTTGATTTGTAAGAAATGACTAGCACCTCTTTCAGTAGAAATTAGAGCTGCAAAATGAACATGTACATATGCCTTCGTTTGAGTTGACTGAAGGCATACCTACTGAGAAAGATGAAACGTAGAAGAGAATGAGGTCTAAAAAAAATGTCCTACTACTTTCCATAATGAATTTCTAGTCAATGCTAAGTTAAATGTTAAAAATGTGTGAATGCTACCAATTGGACGCTCAGTTAGAGGAATCTAGATGTTTTGAAAGAGGTGATGGCTCTAATACATCTTTTCACAAACGCCAGAAAGAAGCGGTCATCATTGTTTGGTCATATTACGAGAAGAAATCAAGTGGAACGTATTGTGACCGCTAGAAAGATTCGTGGGGGAAAAAAAAAAGATAGAGGAAGACAAGTTTTTTTTTTTTTTAAACTGCCTTTTGTCAGGGAATGGAGAGGTGTCAGCACACGGAGGGATACGTGCTGTTGAAGTTCGTTGATTATGGAGTAGCTTGATCGCAGGCGCCGCCTGACGAGGCATTTAACGATGATGAATAATGCTATGAAGAGGGGCAGCTGATTGCCTGGCTGAAACACTGGGACCTAATGCCTGGGTCGCCAGTGTTAGTCTTCGATAAGCTGATGCATACGTTCTACTTTAGAGTAAAGTGAAATAAATCATCATCCTAATCTACACTGGTTTTAGGAGTCGGGGTGGTAGAGCGGCGCCCAATACGCCTAAAGGCATGGACAAGGATCCTTTACTTTATACAGCTCTTGTCGACTGCACTAGCCATCTGACACTATAGCCTCAGACTCAAGACCCCTTCGGACACACCAAAAAAAAAAAATATAAGCATAAGCAGCAGCAACAGCAGCTGTATGTGCTACCCTGTTTACCCCCCCCCCCCCCCCCCCCCCCCCCCCCACACTCCCCCAATTACCACTAAATCGCATAACATTATTACAATTCAGCGATATAACGTATCGCCACCACCCACCCCCTTCCACACACACACAATTTGAAAACAAATGGTAATAATTGGATTCTGCGTTAATTAAAAAAAAAAAAGCAAGGACCTTTTTTTTCGCGCCTCTGATATATTGGGCATATAGGGCTAGACCTTTATTGCATAGACCGATCCGCTCCCGATGGGCGATGTGGTCAAGGACCTGTTTAAATACTGTTTTTTCATAGTGTTATTTTTTTTTTAATTTATTGATTCTACTTTTTACGTCCACAATTTTAGTCTGACGGATTAATACGTTGTAACTCGAAGAGATACCTTTTGGATGGAAATCTAACAGAAGAAAATATCAGAAAACCGGTTCAACAATATAATTTAGTGACGAGTACATTGGGCCACCTGACTGTAATGAAGTAACCGCTGTCTAAGGTGGGCTGGTGTGGTCGGAGAGCTGCTTGTTTAATTAAAATTAACGATTACCTTTCAGGAAATGGTAAGCGATCAGCTCCTGGCATGGAACCTGGTATGCTTCACAAGGTATTACTGTCTAACGCACGAAATCTCGACATGGTATTCCAGGTAATATAACCTGTCTGCTGTATGATTCATGTCCATGACTTGCTTATGTTAATTTGTTGTGGCTGTTTTGCTTTCAGGTTTAAATCAAGTCTGTGATATCTATGTATTTTTGGTGCAGATCACACACAAAAAGCGGGCCCACTACAGCAAAAGCAGTCCGTATAGCTTTAGCATTATTATGCCAGATTATTATTATTATTTATGTGTGCTTCTCAAACAGTTTGCTGATGCAGTTTCCGAATACTGATTGCAGTCAGTGGGTTTGCTGCCTAAACTACTGAGACAAGCGCTTGGTGCCGCACAGTGAATTGTATATGTTGACGTGGAATTCTTTTCGTTTGTGCCAGCGGCGGTTTTGTTGTGATAATTAGAAAATTGCATGTGACCGGTTTACGTTAGAGCTAGGGAAAAATATGTCGGCGCCCTTTGATTCATTCCCCAAAATGGCGGCATGCCACATTCTGGCCATAAAATATCCAAAAATATCCAAACGACGGTGTTCGCGTATATCTAAAATACGGACTGCCTGCAAAGGAACAAATCGCCGCAAAACTAGGATTACTTGACAATCAATATCAACATTTGCACACGGTACTAGTAGCAGACGATAAATACCGACCGTTGATAACAATTTCGAGCGTTTCTGCAGACGATACTAGCAGACGATATTAGCGAACGTTGACCAATTTCGAGACATTACCGACGATGAAAGCCGATTAGCAATACTGTGTTCTTCCGATTGGAGGATTTAGCAGCGGTAGTTGTCAGACTTGTTGGCATGCGCCAAACGCGATTAAACTCATCGCCGAGTGTATCCACCGCGCCGCTAAGCGCGGCGCGGATGGGGGCTAAACTAGGTGCCTGGGACTCACGAGTACAGTAATTGGAGGAAGTTGCAGGAGATGCGGTAGCTGCCGCTCGTTAGTCCCAGCCATCTAGTTTAGCCGCGTAGCGGCGCGGGGGATACGCTCAGCGGTGAGGCACACTCGCAGAAACAGGTCGGCAAGCAACGTATCGCCGAGACCCTGTCAGAGCATTCGTTTCGTTATCCGGAGCCGGCACATATAATTTAAATAGAACTGACCCGCATTCTGATATTTTTGGATATTTTATGGCCAGAAATTGGCCAATTTAGATCTTTTTCGAACGCCATTATATTAAAGCCGCCATTTTGGGGAACGATTCAAAGAAGAGCCAATATGTCTTGTGCAAACATTTTACCTACGTAAGGCTAGCTTGTCGTAAGTGACCAATTACTTTTATTAGTGACAAACTACAATTCTGTTTCCAACTGTTGCATTTACTGTGTGTGCATGTTTCTGGATTTTGCCAAGACTAACCGTTTGCTCACTAGTTTTCAGAAATAATACCGAGGGACATTTCGTATGATTTTCACTTGCATTGGAACGGTCAGCTATGGAAGCACTAGTGTGTAGTAAAATTGAAACTGCGACTACTACTAAAATTATCCATTTCCACTGCACACACACACACACACACACACACACACAATTTCAGGTGGTCGATTACTAGCATGTGCATAATTCAATATTGTTTGTGCAACCGTCAGTGTGACGTCATTGACTACTTCCATCAACAACGAGCTATCGTTCCGGCGATGGAATGTTTGGGTTGGCATATATGACGGCTACTTTTTTAAAAAGTAGTTTACAAGTAGGACAGCGAAGTTAATTTTTGTGCAGAAACAGAGAAAGTATAAAGTGCCCCATTGGCCATGAAGTTTGAAAAAGTTAGCAACGACTTTTAAAAATAAATTGAAAAAAAAAAAAAAACAACAATATCACAGGAGGTTAATAATGTTTTCAATAAGTCTTGTAAATAAAAAAGTAAATGATGTAATGGCACAGAAAGTGGTATTGCAACATTAGTTTGAAATACAACACTATAAACGTTACCAACCCCTGATGCAGGACCTTTTGGGAGCTCACGGGAGCCATCAGCACCTCTCTGGGCCCTGTTGTCACCAGTTACGCTATTATTAATAATTGAACCTATCCTTATAGTTCTTTGCGAGCTGGCAAAGTGATCACTGTGGTGAGATCAGAGGGAATTTGCCCCAATGACAATTTATGCCCTGCCGAAACTAAACAAAGAGCATTCCCAAGTGGCCTCTACGTAAATATCCCACTGCAAAATACAACTTGTATGTCCATTTCTTTCATATCGAACAAACCTAAATAACACGTGTGAAATTTTTTAACACGTGGAGTGATACGTTACCCAGTATACTCGCCGTGTTTCTACCAATTTGTCTCAGGCAAGCTTGTCAGTTTGAGAATGACCAGAGTCTGGAATTCAGTTGTCCCGGTTTTACTTAATGCCCTTTGACAGCATGTCCTGGTGTTACATAATACCCCGACACTTTAAACTCCATCTTCCAACACACATAGTCACTCTCAGCTTACGGTTGCCGGTGTTTGTCTAAATTGTATTTGTGTCCACAATAAGACTACTCCTAATGTACTGCCATAGTTAGAACAAGCCTCTAATGTAATTCATACTTAGAAATCACAATGTATTCACACTTAGGACGAGTGCCCAATGTAATACTGCACTTGTATTGAATGCAGTTGTGTCTAGAGGTTAGGTCACAGCTTAATCTAACAAGACTGCACTGCTCTCATCGGTCACACGACTTCTAACGACGGTTGACACCAGCAGATACATTTCATCAGTTTATTATCACTGTAGCACAAGACACGAATCAACAACGATGTCCACTTACACCATTCGGGGCAATCTCAACTTGCTCACGCATTAATGCTCCAGACATGCTTCAGACGATGGACACTGGCATATTCATGGCTGGCTCAACAATCAAACGGTGTAACACTACAGCTGGCCTTCACTCTCATTCATTCGACTTTGATTCAGTTCCACGTGCTCTTCACTCTCGATTCATCTTCACAGATCCAGTTTCACATCCATCCTCTCTGGGGCCCAATCACCGAATGACCGCCTGATTCTCAATCCCCCAGATCTCACCATTCACACGTGACTCACTCTTTCCTGTAGTTTCACCATATCTCCGTGAAACCCATGCTCTCAGGGACTTCCCCAATTATGTCAGTCATCCCCTGACGTTATCCCTATTAATAGCATCATTACAGCAACAGATATATACGAGACCAGTCTTCTTGGAGCCGTCTAAAGACAGCACATCAACGGGTGATTTTCTTTTCATAAATCGTGAAGATGAATGAATACTCATACCACACGAATTCAAGCAGTACTTTTTTGTGGTTATCAACCTGATAAGAGTATAGCGGTTTGGCGCCACCGCCAGTTGATGCAGAAGTAAAAGCATTGGCGTAGGACACGCAACACCGGTAGATGTTATAAATACAGATGGTTCTGTGATTAGTCAGAAGCGAAGTGCATGGGCTTTTACGGCAAACACCAAAGGAAAAGTAATCCCCCCCCCCCCCCCCCCCAAAAAAAAAAAAGACACAGTGGAGCCTTTGCTTCTACCACCAGCAGCAAGACAATGGCGGTCATGCCTGTGACAATGACTGAAAACTCAGGAATGCACCAATGCATGCTTTCTCGACGACTCAATGAGCATGCAATAGAAGATCAAGGCAGAGTATATACGGAAATAGTTGCTTCACATGATACAACACACATCGTTTCGCAAAATCACCTTCATTTTTTGTCCCAGGAAAGGCTGGTTTAAAATTAGAAGTTTGAACAATGGATCAACATCATGGCACATGGGCAGTAATCCGTAATACAAACGGGGGTCTAATCATACTAAACAGATACCAGGGAACATTACTAGAATTCCACGTGGAGAAGTCCCAGCCTGGGGCTTCATCCTGGGACCTCCAGCACTCCAGGCGGTCACCACCCATCGATACCACACAGAACCCGAACTGTCCTATTAGTGAATACCACGACAGTGGAGCGGATCAAGAATTAACGTCTGCAAACATGTCTGCTGAATGCTGAGCAAATCTTTCATCAAGAAAATAGACGTTTTAGATTATATTTTCCATTGCCTGAGAATGACCTTACAAATTTCTGAAAAAGTCCCCGTCCATGCTTCAGTGGGTGATCGAAAAAACATGTATTGAACAATACCTCAGCCTCTGTTGTCTTCCATTCCCACAGTGATGTCAACATTATTTAAAAGGAGTGTGAGATACAAATATATTTACAGACGAATGACACCAGTAAAAATATATACGAGTAGTAAGTAACCATTATAATGAGCACTAAATGACTGTATGCTTGTTCGCAGAGACCATAAAAGGTAAGATGTTAGTTCAAGCAAATCTAAAAGTAATAACAAAGTTCAAGAATATATATAAATATATGTACGTAAACATGTATTATCTTCAAGATGAAATAGGGTAAACAAGCCATTGGCACACCGTTAGCTCTATTCACTAAACGGAAGTGCAAAAATATAACAGATAAATTCACATGTGAACAGTGATAGTCAATATAAAGTTAGTCACTTTTATTTGACGAGATATTTAAAACAAAAGGAATGAGATCCTTGTCCAAACCTTCAGGCGCCTTTGGCATTTATTGGTGCATCTACATTTTAGAGACCATAGGTACTCTGCGGGTGATGTAATGAACACCACATCTGTCGCCTTTTCTACTTTAGACTTTTACTTAGTACACATAAAGTCTGGGTAATCATGGAATCAGAGTCATTTTTTTAGTAGGGATAGGGGTTAGGAGGCTCCAGCTCTACAAGGACTTGAACCACGATCTTCGTGTCTGCCGTCAAGAGTCTAGTCGCTAGACCATGGGGGCACCACGAGTACATTATTTACTGATTTAAGAATCGACATCATAGTATACCAGGCATGTTCCAGTCAGTACATCCACGTTGGTCCCAGTAATGTTGACTTGTTGATGATTGGTATATACTCATTCCACATTTGAAACTTCCGCTATACCAGTTTAGAATCAGCCAGTACAGTTCAACTAGAACCTCTATTTTCTGCCATCCACTTTAGTGCTGCAACGATTGCTCTAACTAAATCCCCATGCCTAATGTAGTAGATAAAATAAGCAACATCTTGTTCTGCCACTGTCTTTCATTTCACTCCAGCAGAAAACCCGCACCCAGATCTTTGGCCCCGATAAGCAGTAGCATCGATTTGCATTATTACTTCATTGTGTCTAGAGTAAGCAGCTTTAGTGTGTAGCTCTAGTTCGATCACACTGTCATATCACTCTCCACATTCCCTCCCTATGATAATGACCTGCTGGAAGTTGCTTTTGTGCGTAATCCTGCCGACCTGTACCGCCCTTTGTGTTTTGGCATCACTGAGGTTGCCAGGCCCATGGTATCTTCTGCTAGTGCCATCTATGACTTTTTTCAACCGGTTTCCTCTGCAATATTTTAGTTTGCGATGCAGGGTGTGCTTTTCATCGTTGACAACTCTCATGTAGGCTTGGCCTAAGCTAGTGAAAGTCTTGACTTTACCGATCTCAGCTTAAGCATTTTCCTCGTGGTTATAACTGAACATCTCGTAAACAAGCCAAAATCATTCTCACTCCTTCATTTTTAGGTTGTGCACGCAGTGAATTAGATAGTGCAACAATCTAGGCCGTCATCAATTACTGTTACAGAATGTACAGATGGTAGCGCAATAAGGTTGAGAGCCTCTATTCCATGTGCCTCGCCACCATAGTCTCCAGGGTCGCAAGGCCTCGCTAACATGTGATCACTGTTTGAAGTACATGACATGTGTACAACAGACAGTGATCAAATGTCAAACCTAAGTATTTTACCCTCTCTTCTTTCAACACGTGTTTCATTTTATTATCACCTTTACGTGTTTCTAGATCATAGATTTATACTGTGCTATAATGAGGCATGGGACGAACAGCCAGTGGCGATAGCGAGTGTGAATAGCAAGACCCACTCGCGTTAAGAAAAGTCTTCCACAATTATAGCATGGGAATTCAGGACAGTTGTCAACATGTGTGTTTAGTCTGTTTCTCCTAAGACGCTCTGATTTCATCATTTCTAAGAACATTTCTTCTGTCATCTCATTCCCTTGCTGATTTGTCACCTCTATACAACAAGGCCCATGGCATTTTGTCACCACGAGTTTACATAAATACCTGTATTATTCATGCCCCGCTTGCTCACATCTTTATATTGTATTATAGGTCGACGTCGGCATCTCCTATCCATCTTTAATTCACCATAGAGGATGTCTTTAGAGATTATGCAATCCTTCATTCTCCAGGTGTCATCCAGCAACCTGAACCTTCGTAGACTGAGCATTGAGAAGACTGTTGTAGTACCTGCTCTTTCCAATACCCCAGTGTTTGTGGCCTTGACCTACCACTTAATGACAAGTAATCTTCTTCGGCATCGCATATAAAAGCTATTTAGCCGTCTATCCTGGTGTGATTAAGCTGGCCTTGTTTCAGTGCCATAAAGCAGAGTGCTGAGAACACAAACCTGATAGACACAAGTTTTTATTTTAATCGTAAGCTTTCTGTTCTCCCAAACTCTTTTTTGTTAATCTGCTTATTGTTGTTGCTGCCTTACCTATCATAATTTTGATTTCTTGGTCCAGCTAAAGTTTGTTATTCACTGTGGAATCCAGATAGGTAAAATGGTCAACTGTCCCCAGCTTTTCGCTATCAACGTAGACTGTGGATCTATCTTCAACACATTATCCCATAACCGTCGTCTTTTTATTTTGTTGTTGTTGATTGTTAGTCCAGATTCACAGCATGCATCAGCAAACGAAAACAATAAACATTGCAGCTCCTCATTTGAGTGGGTGGTAATTGTTGCGTCATCTGCGAACAGTAGCTCTCTGATAGTACCTTTCTTATCCTGGTTTTGGCTTTCAGCCTGCAAGTATTGTAAAGGTTGCAGTCAGATCGAGAATGATTGAATATCGTGATGTCGTGAAAAATATCATATTATAGGTAGACCCGTTACCACGAAAACCACACTGTGACTCTGGGTAAGCCTGATCTCCTACGATCTGGAGTCTTCGCAACAATTCTCGCAGATTGTTTTCCAACAGTACACAGCAGTGATATTCCCCTTGTAGTTATTGCAATCACTGCAATCACCCTTGTTCTTGTACAAAGTTATGATGCTTGAGTCTTACGGAACCACTCCAGAATGTGTGGGGTTAGAATGTCTTTCCCACACCTGGTTATTTCATTAGGAATTCCGTCTCTGCCTGGGACCTTGTCCGAAGCCAGTTTATCGGAAGTATTCTTTACTTCTACTTCTTCTTCTTCTTGTTCTTCACTTCCTCCTTTACCGCTGTGGGTGTCGAGGGAGATATAAGGTTCTGTTTCTAGCTCTTCTGGCTGCCTCGACCATAGGCACATCATGCTGTTGTGGAGTTTCTCTGATGTTATCCTTCCATATTGTTCTTGGTCTACCCCGTGCTCTACGTCCTTCTTCTCTTTCCATGTATGCTTTGTATGGTATGGTGTCACAAAGCATTTTCTCTAAGTGGGCAAACCATTTCACTTGCTGTCTTTGTATGTAATCCAGAATTGGTTCTCTGCCGACTTGTTCTCTTATGATCTCATTCCTGATCTTATCTCTTATGGTCACTCCTACAGCCCTTCTCAGACATCTCATTTCCGTGGTTACTAATTTTCTTTTATGGTTTGTTGTGAGTGACCATGTCTGGCACTGGTAGCACAGAGTTGGAATAAATATTCTTTGAATAAGATGTCTCTTTGTACTGATTGGGATTGTCTTATGCTGTAAGAGGGGGGCTAGCTGTCCCAATACTTGGTTTGCTTTACTGCATCTAATGTCAATTTCTTTATCCAATTTCCCATCTTCGGTTAATGTAGTTACCAGATATTTAAACTCAGATGCCTGTTTAATGTCTTTGTATTCTAATGCTATGTTTGATAAGACACACCCCTGTCTTACTCCAGATGTCACTGTGGCAGGATGAGATGTTCCCTGATTTATTCTAACTAAAATTCTACATTCCCTGTATAAACTTTTGCACACTTCGATGAGGTGTTCGCTTACTCCATATCTTGCCATTACTTTCCATAATAATTGTCTGTCGACTCTATCATATGCCTTCTCCTGGTCTACGAATTCAACAAATAAGTTCTTATTGTATTCAATGTTCTTTTCTATTAACTGTTTAAGGGTGAAGATTGCATCCGTGCAGCTTCTATTTCTCCTAAATCCCATCTGTTCTTCTTCCAGCTGTGGTTCTATCACGGGTCTCAGTCTTGTTTCTATTATCTTGGCATACATTTTGCCAACATGGCTTAAAAGAGAGATGCCTCGATATTGACCGAATTCTCGTTTGCTTCCTTTGTTCTTCCACAATGGTATACCTATTGTATGTTGCCAATCAATAGGGGCCGTTTGTTGTACCCATGCTGCATTGAATATTCTGTGAAGCCATCTGGTGCTGCTTTCACCTGCTGCTTAAATTATTTCTGTTGGTAATCTATCGGCTCCTGGTGCTTTATATTTGGGAGACTGTTTAATGACTTTTTCTATTTCATCCATTGGTATGTGTGGTTCTAACACTGTTGCTCTGTGCTCTTCAGAGGATTAAAGAGCTCATTGAAGTATTCCCTCCATCTTTCTGCTATCTCTGGTAGATCTATCAATGGCCTTTTTGTCTTATCATTAATTATTTCAGTGCGGTTGTAGCTCTCATCTCTTTTCCGCATATTTTTAACCACTTGGAAAAATTTTCTGCTGTCTGTTTTCTCATTTTCTGCTAGTGAGCCGTTCTGTAGACTTAACTGCATCCCATTTTTAGCTTTATGTGCTGTTATCTTGGAGATCAGCGAAATAATCTTCGAGCTGTTGTTGTTTTTAATTTTGTAAATATTTAACCTGGAGATATATTTGTTTATTGAAGTGAAAATTGTCTTTGGTTTCATCCGAATTCTTGTAGCATCTAGGGAGTGGTCAATATCCTACTAACAACTGTGGCTGCGAGTTAGTTATACATAGTGCAAGTCTTGCCTTTTTGTAAGAATAAGGTCAACAAGTATAATAGCTTTCATGGGTATACTATGCAGATCTTTTTTTTTTTTAATGAGTACCATAAAACACTGGCCTTCTGGGAAATCATCCTTGACTAATTCTGTTCAGCCCACCCCGTCTTCTCAAGCAAAGCACTTTGTAATTCTCTGATCATGTCAGGTCTATTTGACGTTGTTCGATACGCTAGGACATCATCTGCTAATGTCAAGTTTCGCCCCTGATCCAAGGAGCTATATTTTCGTCAGACTCGCTGCTTGCTGTTATAGGTTGAATAAGACATGTGACCATGGTGATGCCTAAGGAAAGCCTGGGCTAATACGTCTTGGAACGGATCTGCCTGTTTCTGAACAAAATACCACTATTCTCTACAATAGTACTGTCCCCATCCAATTAGCCAACCAAGAGTTAATGCTGCATTTCCTCACGCGCTGTATATGCTATTTGAAATCGACGCCTGAACAGGCATTTTCAAGATCTACCCCTAGACTTAACGATTACTTACGTTCGCTGAAATCTCTTATACACATTAGATGCGAAAATACCAGCCTTATCCCATTTTGACTGTGATGCTCTATAGATGCCCATCGTGTCCGGAAGCACGCCAAAATATTGCTAGATGTAACATCAGTTGTTGTTTTTTTCCCATGAGTTTTCTTTACTCATTTAGTAAGGTGGTGATTCTATAATTGCGTAGTTTTGAGTTTTAGCAATAGTTTCAGATATCTGTGTAATATGTATTTGGTACATTTTACGTTTGTATACCCCCATTTACGTCCTTCACAACTCCTAGTGTTTCATTAGTACTTAACTGTCTGTTGTAGTTCATATTGTAATTTCCCTTGTGGGATACAGTTTTTCGTTATTTTGAAGCCCCCCGCAATATAGCCTGACCATAAATAACGGCTGAATGCGGTTTCCGGTACCTCTCCACTGGCGATCCGTCCGGTGACAACAACGAGTAAAATGCTACCTGTTGGTATTAATCTTTTTTTTTTTTGTCTACCCCTTTCTGCTTTATCTACACGTTTCTGTACCCTGTGAGGTGTCTTAGAGAATTTCTGCAATTATTTAACTGCCACTGTCGTTGTCTTCCATGCCTGTTCCACCTCCGGGGTCCACCGTGGAGGCTGCCTAAAAATACCAGAACTAGTGGTTCTGCTGTATACGTTCTGCCGAAGGCGTCCAAGGTTTTTAGCCCTCTCATATTTAAAAGTCTCACGTCTTCTCACAGCCCTGGTCATTCTGATCTTAGAAATTAAGACAAAGCACGCCAGATGGTCACTCCCATTTTCGCATTGGACAGTCCATTTTGTTTCCAGTACTGTTGGCAGTGTAACAAATGGCCACGTCAATGCATGAGTTTGCATCACCATGTCTCTTTGCCATTCTGGCTGGCCTACCATCGTTTATACAGACTACCTCTGCATCTAGATTCTTCTAACGCATTTCTTTGTCTTTTTTCCCCAGTACTATATACAAATATGAGTAACCCGTATATATCAGGTACAGACAGGAATCAAAACAAAAATTTCTTTTCGTCGCTTTTCGGTCCCTCAGTACTACAGAGACTTCCCCACCAAGCCTTCAACCAGAGGGTAAAAGAAAACAAAGACCAAAAGAAACTCTCCGTAGAACCATCACACGGGAGAGCACAACCATAGGTCTCAGTCGCACTCAAGACCTACATCAAGTGGCAAAGAACCGACAGACGTGGAAAGCTTTGACCTCTGCCCTATGCGCCATCTTTGGCACAAGAGGAATAACTAACTAACTAAATCCTACTGAGCAGGATAGACCTGGACAAGGTCTGCTAGTGAAGAAAGAAGTGAAACATGTGGACTTGACTTTAGCCAATGTAATCATGGTGCAATATGGGGTTCAAGGTATACAGATAGAATTGGGGACACCATCTAGAATTGAGTAAATGTTTATGCCGATGTGGGCTCTCTTGTCACAAAGGAGCATTGGGACTGGCTGAAGAATTGGAAGAAATCTCTGGTAATAGGCTTCTCATGCGCAGAAGAGAGCGTGAGGTGGTAACTATCAAACAGTTTTGGTTCAACCAAAAGCGATAGTGGAATGTCACAAACCTTCCACTATTTCTGTTACTATAGACAATATGCAGGTCGGAATGCCAGCATGAAAACACGAACAATGTCATAGTGTAACCTAACAATTATGAATGTGTCTTTTTAAAGGTCTTTTGGGAGGTGTGTATCATTATCGCTACGTCGAGCTACGTGTTTAGATTAAATTGTCAGTCATATTGTTATCGTCTGTATCGTTGATGCCGTTTCTTATCATCTGACAAACTCTGACGCAGTACATCATTTTGTATGATGATAGATTACGATTTAATAGTCATAAGCCATCAAAAAAAAAAAAAAAAAAAAAAGAAAGATCTAACCCTCTCCTTTCCATCTGTTGTTATGCATACACACACTTTATCACTTCAGTGAGAGCATCAGAACAGGATCAGTACCCCTGGACTGGGTACACAGCTACCAAATCCAGCTTCCAAAGCAAGGCAAAGAAAATTCCAAAATTCAGCTGTTTCAGGAATATCACCTTCACTTTGGGAGTGGGGGAGGGTGTCAAAGTACTAGAGAAGATTATTGCTGAGAAACTAAAAGTGTTTTTGGAAAGGTAAGAGCCATTGCTAAAGAGTGTTTGTAGTTACCTGCCAAAGAAAGATACCTAAGTCAAATTCAGCTACGTTTGATTTTGATGTTTATGAGGAGTTCCAGAATAGACAGGACATTGTAGTGTCTGCACTTGATATCGATGATGCCTACAGAGTCAGATATGATATTCAGATATCTGCGCTTATAGAGAATAGAGGTATGTTCCTGGCTGCTGAACTCCATAGCAGCTATCCTTCCTTTACATATGGTTGCCATTCGCCTATGTAATGTGGACCTCAGAACCATGTGATATCGCCCCAGTCTTTGCTAGAGATCTGTAATTCCACAAGGGCTCTTCAATATGTATACTTTCCGTGTGGGTTCTGGGGCCCTCTTATAATGAAAACTGCCTACCTAAAAGCATGTCGTAAGAGTCGACTAATAGGGAGCTTCCTTCAGGGTCGGAGTTCATCTGCTTGAGAGGCAAGGAACCAGCAGTCTGCATACAAATGAGTCAGATCTGTAAAACAAATGCGCAGGAAAAACTCAGCTTCTGGAACAGGACTGCAGTCCAGAAGTTGATGAACAACCAAAACTTTCAGCCATAGTTTACAGCTGGCGAACGCCAAGAAGAATATGTATACAAGCAAGATTCAGGAAGTGATAGGCAAGAGACGGCTTAGGAGCTTCAGGCACCTGTAGACAATGTGACTGGTGTTCAGAGATTGATGATGCCATCAACTTTAAAAGGCGGCATTTTTATGGCGCTCTTTGGGCAATAGAAATTTAAAGCTAATGTTCCAAGCCTCATAATTAGCGAAATAAATACACAATGAGTGTATGTACGTGTATAAGTGGGTAGTGAGTGAATGCGTGAGTCGGCGTTTGTGCGAGTGCGCATGCATTTACCATCTATGCTTTTGTGTTTTATCCATGATACTCATTTTGACTTTTGTTTTATGAACATAACATGCTTTATTCATAAAATACAATTGCTGTATGGAGGATGAGTGATTAGATGGGTCTACGTGCCCAAATCTATGACCCTTTGGGGAAAAAAAAGGTTTGCTTCTTCATTCGTTCGTTCAGTAAAATCAACACGTGCTCATCTTTGTAATTTGCTGGCTTCGTCTATACAATGCGAAAAACATGAACATTATCATTATTAAAACAATTTTTTTTTTTTAACCAGACAATTATAAGCATTATAAATCTACATCCATAACACCTTCGTTGGAAGTATAGTTGAGGCAAAATAATTAGGTTGGATCATTGATGGAAATCTTACATTCAGTTAACACACGCACTTTAAGAAAGTTCGTTCATTACCCCCTATCCACCACCCACCCCCTCCCCCTCGTTACAAAACAAAGCATGAACAGGGCATTTAGTTTGTTTGATCAAATAGCTGGGTACATGGTGCCTCCCACTAGACTTTACCTTTTACCTTTTAAAAAGAAGAAACTAGCATTACCACAACACTGATATTAGCTTTCATTTATAAACCAAAAAATACATGCCTTAACATAGAGTTGACTGTCGTTTCTATATTTAGAACGGATGGTATTGTTTTCTGCAAGTTTTGATGACGATGGTTCTATTTCTTTAAAAAAATGTTGATTTTTCTGATGATTTTTTTTTCATCTGTCCCTTAAACATAGATGCGTACATACATACATACATTCTTTAGAATGTGTCCTTTATCTAGTACGAGTGGTCCTGTAGGTATTATTTTTGCAGCCAGAAAATCCGCTCTTTCGTTTCCCTGCACTCCTGCATCTCCCAGATGACATACTCACTTGAGTCTCTGCTTTGTTGACGTGCTGATGCATTGTAACTACTCATGCCACATTTGTCCATCTTGTACCTTCCACATTACCGGCTAAGAATCAGGCATTATAATTTCCCTAGTTACTCTGTTTTCTGCTGTCCAGTTTACAGCTGCACTGACTGCCTCCCCCTCCATCCTCACGCTTGAAAATGTTGGGTTTTTTTTTTATATCCAGAAGCCATGAGTTGTTAACCCTTTGGCTTGATACTATGAATATCGCAACCCTTCAGCCTTGATTCCATGATAGGTACCGTAAATCTGGGAGAAAATGTGGCTTTTCTGCCTACGCCCGGGAGTGAACTTAGACCACAAGGAGTTCGTCACCCGATCACCGCGCAGTCCGCTTTAGCCAACTACGCTAGAGAGCCGGGCTGAAAATGTTGTTAAAATGCAGAATTCTCTTCAGCTCCGATCGTTCACTTCACTCTAACTGAACAATCCTTAACCAGATCTGACATCCCGATTAACAGAACCGCCGGTACACACGACTGCATCGATTAGTTTAGCCTTTTCATCCATCAGTTGTTGTGCCTATAATTCTTCCATTCCGTTGCACCACTCTGTACATACTGTTCCTAATGTGATAATGACCTAATAGAAAATGATATTGTGTGTATTCCATTCGAGCTTTTCTGCCCCTTTTTTTTTCATCGAGTGACTTAACCAGCCTGATAGTATTGTCAGTAAGTGCACATACAAACATACATACATACACACTACATACTCATTAACATAATCGAATGCACATAGATGGTACTATTATTAAATACATTCCAACATAATGCCTAAGGTTTAAATCCAATTCTTCAATTAATATTTCTATTGACAGTGTATGGTAAGCATCTTTATTAAATTTACAAGGGAAAACTGGCGAAGCGAAGTGTATTTTTATCATTCGTCTACAAATCAGCAAATCTGTGGCTTCCAAAAAAGTGTTCACTGATCTACCAACTGTCTATGATTCACTTCCATGTATCAGTATAGGATTTATATATAACTTTTAAGAATTATCTTTCTTGTCTCAATAGTCAAAGAAAGATTGTATACAATATTCTTTATTTTCTACAATGCTGATCTGCGTGAGCTATTATTTTTTTTTAATTTCTTTAATACATCATCCATCTGATGTGCGGGTGTCCAAGTACTCAAACACATAAAATTGCTTGAGGTTTGTCCCATTTACTTTGATGTTGCATTTTGGTGGGTAAGTTTTTGTTGCAATTATCATTAGTTCTGTTTTTATGTTGCCCAAACCAAGGCCCTTGGATTCACCCGCCGCTACAGTTATGTGCATCATTTCTTGAAACCGTGTTCACACTCAGATATCAAAACCATATCGTCAGCATATAGCAGGCTGCCAATAAATATGCCCGACAACCGATATTTCTGGCCTACCTCACATGGATCAAAAAATTATTTCACTTTCTCAATTCAATCAATCCGGTACTAGTACACAGGATCATATTTCGTATGTAATATTCTCGCTTACGCGACTGAGTACTTGAGTTTGAGCTGAGATCCTCTTCACTTGCTCCACAGATACGTAATAATGATGCACACATTAAAAGGAGGAAGCGCGGAAAACACATCGAGCCCCATAAATAATCAGAAAGTAAAACGTGCTAGGACCAAAAAATAACTACTGACATGGGAAAGGATAGGTCGAAAGAATGTTCGAATTCTTTACTGGAATTATGCTAGTGTCAAACAAAGACGACTTATCCTGGAGAGATTAGTTGTTTGTTTTGTTTTAGTATCCAGAAGTCAAGATGTGTTAACCCTTAGACTTGGTATTATAAATATCGCAACCTTTCGGCCTTGATTCTATTGTAAATACCGTAAATCTGGGAGAAATGTGGCTTTTCTGCCTAACCCCGGGAGTGAACCCGCACCACAAGGAGTTCGTCGCCCACTCACCGCGCAATCCGGTTTAGCCAACTACACTAGAGAGCCGGGTGGGGAAATTAGTATATAGTGCTGACGTAGTTGCTCCGCAAGAAACACTCTTAGGTGGCAATACACTAAAACTCACAGGATTTCATACGTTTCAGAACAAGCTGCACGGGGACAGGCTATTCTAGTCAGAGATAATCGCGATGCCCATGAAGCTGACATGTGTAAATGGCAAAATACCAGCCTCCAGTTATAGGCTGTTACAATACGTGTGAAACGGTCTTTCATACTGGTTAATGTCTACGCGTGTAACGGTAAAGTAAGCAGAGAAAAGTGGATGTGCTTTCAAGAATTACACTTCAATTATAATCGATAGTGACTGCACTTAGTATCCATAGGAGAAGAAACGGGGTTTTTAGATTTCCAAATTATGTTAATGAGTGAATGACTGGACGAGGCAAAAGATTGCTCCCGATACCTCATTGTGGTCAATAAAGATGAAAAGAAGACCAACCCAAATGTAATTTCATCTAACAGTTTTGTTTAAAATGTATGAATAAATATGCTAGAAATTTAACAAACTGTATAGTATGCAACCTAATATATAGATATATTGTGCAGTATATAATTAATGTGCCATTCATCCGTTTGAAAGGTTTGAACAAACCTACAAGCCTGCAAGCACCTATATGAGCTCAGATGCTTCAAACCTAATTGAATGTCTGGTCGCAAGGTTGGAACAAGACATGGAGACCTTCATTACAGAAACTAGTGAAAAACTGGATGAAGTCCCCTGGATTAAAGACCCAGGAGAGCATGATATCCCAGTGGAGATTCTGAAAAGAGCAAGCTACCATCCTGACTTGCACACAATTGCCCTTCAGTGTTGTCCAGAACAATTAGAGGCTCGCGAAATTCGAGCATAATAACACTATAAAAATAAGGAAGACCGAAAAAAAAGTTTCTTAAGCCGGCGTACGATGAATCACATCTTTGACACTTGGATTTTATATGCTCCTCAAAAAAAAAAAAAAAAAAAAAAAAGAACAAAGAAAGGCTAAATACCTTCCTTATGCGCTGTATGAGATGAAGTCTTGCTATATCACGGCAAGTCTTTGTTCCCAGCTACAAAATTTAGAATACTAACAATCCACTTTCTAATAAAGCAAAGATGCCTGCGCTGGCTTGGATATGTCTCCCACATCTCAAACGATCTCCTTCTTGTATGTTGAACTGAATACAGAGGAAAGATCTGCTGGAAAGCCACGTCTACGCATATACAAAAGTGACCTGAAAGATAGGAACATTAACACATACATTTGGAGAGACCAGCAGAAGACCGACCGTCGCTATTTGCAAGAGAACTAACGCAGCAGGTTATGGAGTGAATTCTTAGAGAAAACCAGCCACAGTATTATATAGACTATGTGTCAGGGACTGCCACTCCTGCATAAGGAATTAGATGAGTCATAGTCGACGTTGTTCCAAACACCAGCGGATATCTCCAAGGTCCCTAGGGACTGACGTTTACCTCCTACAAGTTTATCCTTGCCTCCTGAAACGCATGCCTATCATACTGTATCAAGACAGGAACAGGTCATTGTCTAATAATCTGAGCAAGCATTAACAATTGCCCTGTGAGGTTACAGGCAGTCTGCGTAATGTTGACTGCATCACCTATCGAGTGCCAGGTGGTCTATACCGCACGCATTTAGCAAGATGTGCCTACGGCGTGAAAAATGGTACTTCACCCCCATCCTCCCCACTTAGTATACTATTTCCGGCGTTTGCATACGCCTATTAACATATATATTCCCGATAAGGATCGCCGACCGTTATAAGACACTAAAGATAACAACCAATGACTTGTGTGATCATAGTAAGTGCTACACGGCACATTTTAAGATATCAACAGCAAAAAATCTAATTGAAAAAAAAAAAAAGAGTAGCATATCAAACTAAACTGAAGTAGATTGAACCATAGACTCCTAATGTACATTAGATCATTTCTGATTGTGTTCTAGAAAAGATGCTGTTTTGTTCGATTTTCTCGAAAAACCAAAATATGTTGGTTTAATTAGGCATAGTGAATTAGGGAGTCCATCAATATAAGATTTAGTTTAAAAATCTGATAAATAAAACTGACCACCACGATTGTAGCCACAGGATGTTACAGACACCATGGGGTATTCAAATCCACGAGTTATCTATATTGAATGAAATCTCGAATGCTCTTATCCGTTTATGAGAGAGTGTTTGCATTTCATTTAGCATCTATACTTATTTTTACTTTTTTTTTTACAAGTAAAACACTACAAGGCTCACGAGGCAAGGTAAAGGCTCAATTTAGTGGGGATACTGTAAACAAATTATACCACAGCATTTCACAAAGTTAAACATGAGGAGATGATACAAATGTTGGAAGACAGCAATGTAGACAGGAAAGATCTCAGAATAATAAAAACATTAACTGGAACCAAGTAGCAGCAATTAAAGTGGGAAACAGATTGCGTACTTTTGAACGGATAAAGCAAGGAGTAAGACACGGATGTGCTTATCCCCAGACTTTTTATCTTTATATAGTAAAATAATGTTCAGGGAAATTAAAGAGAACGCAGGAATAAGAATTGAAGGATACAATATAAACAATTTGCTTTATGCAGACGATATAGTTTTGATAGCTGAAAATGTAACTGATTTACAGCTGCTGGATATTGTGGGGATGAAGAGTCCCAAGAAAGGGTCTTTCTTGAATATTTAGAAAACGGAAGAAATGGTAATGTCCAAAAAGAAGATAGCACCATACAGCGATATTTCTGCAATAAGCTGCTTTGCAATAAGCTGCTTTGCAATAAGCTGTGCTTCTATGAACGCTAACTGGTTGTCTAGAGGAGGATATGTGTAGTGAATGCTCCTAGCACACATTCTACGTTGACATAACTGAAACAAGCCGACAACGACTTAAGTACGATATATCTGTTTATTGACATCTTAACACTGACATGGTTGTCCAGTCCGTGTCCTAGTAAACAGGTTTCACTCACCACATCACGTAGACTTCAACATGCTGGTTCCTCACGCAATCACTGACCAGAGCTTAAGATGTATCTGGTTCATATCCTTGACATTTTACAGACTAACCCTGGGCTTTGGCTTCACACGTCGTCGTCTGGTTTTCCCTTTCACATCAAAATATCTCACGTTGATATTCTCAACTCAAAGGAAAAGTCCTTAACCAAGTGACAGTTCAAATATACTAGCTTGAACAGACTGGAGTCTTATTTTATACAGACGGGTAAAATTGTGAGCAACACGTGGTGGTCCTTTATAGGTTCACGCCAAACCTGTGGTCACGTCATGGTGTTAAAATGATAAAATGGTCATCACCTGTCTTGAAAACCTCGTTTAATCCGAGTATCTGGAATATCTCGGTATTTTGGGTAACCTTGGGCTGTCCCCCCTTCCCCCCCCCCCCCCCCAACGCTCCTAATCAGAGTGAAAATATCCCCTCATTACAATCTCAACTGAAAGGAAAAGACTTAACCAAGTCAATAAATTCAAATATCTGGGAACAAAAGACAGTCTATCAGGCTGCTCGTTACCCTTCCTACCCGAATACCTAAACACTATATATACATAATTTAACCCGGATCTGAGTCTTATCACACCATGCAAGTCCCTCTATGCGTAGGACGTCTCTGGCTATTTTCCGAAGTATGCACTGTGAATCTGTTACAACTGAACCATGTTGGGCTGTCTTGCTCGAAAGCTGCCATTGCTGACTCCACCTCCATTCTCATAGTGGCTATTGTGACGGTATACGCGAAGTTGTCTTTTGCAAGCAGTGTCTATTCACCTTTGAAATAAAACCTCACCCATTATTTTTACCTCACTGTATTCATTTGTGTTTCATTTGTATTGTTTCACTATCTATCCATTCCCCGCACCGAGGTCAAAAGTATTTATCAGTCTGGGCAGAGCTGTTTGCTGGGCGACACTGTGATCCATTCCTCACCATGAGGACGTATACGAAATATTAACATGGACCAATGAGTACCTACTCTAGACAAGGAGATGTTTTCTTTTCGTTCACCGGCTCTGAATTCCGGCGAAAGATCCCGGTAGTTCGTCTATTTGCACTTTTGGCATTTACCTGGACCAGAGTTTTGCGTGTACATCTGTTTTACTGGCTTATATGTTTGCCGTTCCCTGCCTCACTGGCAGATGTACTCCGACTTCGAGGGGAGGAGATGTATTAACAATAATAGTAGTAAAATAAACACTATATGTCACAAGCGAAGAAAAAACAAAATCATAATATTTGTGTTAAAATACTTAAGGCACAACAACAACACAACTAAAAATAAAAGCTACCAGATATCATAGTTTACCTCTAACTCTGCTTATTTGGTGACAGGCTAACACAAATAAGTAAGAAATCTGGTTAAATTGCTCTGCATAATAGAAATATTAATTATTCAAAATATATCAGTGCAGATTAAAAAATATCTAACTAGGATGGATTTAGAAATTGTACAAAATATATACTTCGAAATGTTAATAAATGTCTCCTAATGTGCACTGTTGAACCTGTTGTGTGTCTGACACCTGGACATCAAACACAAATGCTGAGAAACATATGCTAGTGAGTCCTAATGTGCACTGTTGAATCTTTGATGTATCTGACACCTGGACATCAAACACAAATGCTGAGAAACATATGCTGGTGGCAGGGGGATTGCGGCTGTCAGTAGAAATGGAAGGAATGCATCATGGACGGGATAAATAAAATCGTAACTGACCATAAGGAAGCACATAACAGCCAACGTTGCATACAGAATGTTACAATATCAAGGTGCCTCCAAGAGGTGAAACAGTTCAGTGGGGTTTCCGGGATTATTCCTGTTGAAAAAGAATACCAATTTAATGACGAGCAATATAGCGTCGGTGTTTCAGACGGCAGCCATGAAGCAGTCATAATGGTTTTTGTTTTAATACTAAGTATGTTCCTTATCCTTTCAGAAGTGCAATGGTCGACATACTGTCGGCCAAGTCATCCAAAGAACTCATGTTAGTCTCTAATACTATGAGCCTAACAACGTAGGCAATGTCTACATCAATATGTGAAGAAAACAAATTATCAGATAATGTAATGACATTTACCTAAACTTTCATTGTTATACCTAAAGACTCAGGATAAAACTATTGGGCAGTTCTTATAGCAGGTCTTTTGCTGAGATGGCACTGTATGATCGTCATTATCTATATTGTCAACACCTTAACTAATTGTGTAATGAACTAAAAAAGCAAAAGAAACAAGAAAAACTCCAGTACAGACATTGTTTCATCAAATTTGATATTTCTTTTAAATCGACAAAAGAAAACTGGAGGAAGAGAAGGAGGAGAAAAAGAAGGAGGAGGAATGGAAGCAGCAGCAGCAGCAACAGCAGAAGAAGAAGAAGAAGAAGAAGAAGAAGAAGAAGAAGAAGAAGAAGAAGAAGAAGAAGAAGAAGAAGAAGAAGAAGAAGAAGAAGAAAAAGAAAAAGAAGACACGATCCAAACCATACGATAGACGATTATTGTCACACATAAATAACATTACAAAGGATACACTTGTATATGTGAGCATGTTTCATAGCTGTAAGAGTGAGAGAGTGTATTAATGATGGACAACGATGACATTGAAAAGATATTATATAACAAATACACAAAGAAAGTAATTAGAAAAGAGGGGGGAGAGACAATTTTGAAATCTAAATAGCAAACGTTGCACATAATATCAAGCATGTAACTGAACCGATCATAACTCATACTGGTTTGTGTGCGTTATATCATGCTGTGTTATCTTTTTTTTTTTTTTTTTACTTCGAATTTGCTGTGTTGTTTAGAAATTGTTGTTTTCTTCAAAATAATTATGTACACTGTTTCGTGTTATTACTGCAAGTTTATTAAAGATGTAGTGATCTATTTCAGGATGCCCTCTGCAGACGATGTGGAGCTAAAGTGTTTCGATGTGTCATGACTCTTGTAATATTTCAAAATCTGTGTTGTCAGTAACCAGGTTACACATTTTAGCTCTAACATATGCTGCCAAAGAAATAAACATTTCCTTGGAAAACAGAAGTGTTGATTTGATTGTGCTCACAAACAATGATTATTTCCCCCTACAATATTCTAAACATCTTTGGTGTGTGTCACTAAAATTTGTTTGGGGTTGCGATAAAAAGGTCCCTCGCTCAAAGGAATACATACTAATTAATTCTACTTGCATTTGACCTCTCAAATTTGCAAAGCACACGGTGCATTCTTACTTCTCCCGGGAATAGCCTACGTGGAAGGAGGGATATAGGAAGAAAACGAGATAGGATTCTTGACAGTCACACGTACAGTGATACATGCTGCAGGAGATCTCAGATTGTGTAGAGGCATGATCGCCGACGCTAGTCGACAAGGCACATGATGATGATGATCATGATCATGATCATGATGATAACGATAATGATGATGATGATGATGATAGCCTGAGTACCCTTCGCAATCTGTAAATGGGCCGTTTTTGTGTGTGCATATTTTCAAGCGCCATGTTTGCCTTTTTGCTTACCATGACGAAGTCATTTTACACACGTCAAATGCTCGTTTATGTGTCCCAGCGTTGTCAGATTGTTAAATTAATTATCGACATCATAGCAGTCGGGACCCTCCCAATAGCGCTCCGTCCCCATCTTCAGTACCACTCGGAGAGTTCCTATTTCAATGGTACCAGTAACTGTCTCATTGTACATCAGTCTTGCCTTTCCCTTGCGTGTTGAGCGTCGGCCAGATCCCCTGGCTACTTTCCGTAGCGTCATTCTTCTCAGTTGTTACATCAATAGTTATAAATCTAATTTCTATTTAATCTCTTTCAAGTTTCATTGTTTAGCAATACAGGTCATTTGTTAAGTCGCAATCTCAAAACTGCAGTTCATGTCTCATCATCTTCTGGTTCCACCAGATAATGTTTTCCATTTTTCCATTCTTGCAGGGACCACTTTTCTCTAAACTCATTCACTGGTTGAAATAAAAACTGACAGTAGGAATAAACTCACAGGGAGCAAGTACAGCGGGGATCTACAAGTCGTCAGTAGAAATTATCCTCGTCGACACGCGTTTCGGCCCACTATTCCTAGACGCATTCGGAGGTGGGCCCTCCTGAGTTCACGAAGCTCAGGGCTGGTTCCCCGCTGCACGGAATTACCGGATGGTGTTGTTCTTTCGGCCAGAGACAAGACGACTTGGTGGTTTCGAAGGAGGTACTGTGAGATAAGAAGCCGCCACGACAGCCTAATTAAAGCAGTCGGCATGCCTGGACGACCGAGCGACAAGCTTACTTTGGTTTACCGGACACATGTTGAACTTTTATTAGCAGTTGGCAGAGGAACACTGGCAGACAATTCGGACACGATGGACTTTCAAAGGGGTGAGAAACCCTTTTCCACTAGACACCCGGACCAGCTCACCGAGGCCCGTCCCCTACGTTGTTGCGCTGCGTCCAAAGCCAGCTAGAGGTCCTTTCGGCCACCTCTCCCAGTTTTTTGAGTGTTCGTTTCATTACCGCGCAATTCTAGTTCTTTCACCACATTGTAGAGCGAAGTACTGTGTAAGCCTCGTTTCTCCTCAAACCGGCTGCTAAATCAGTGTACTTCTCGAGCTTGTACAAATGATTCTCCTCCATACGCGACTCAAACGGGACAGTCAACTCAATCAGGATGAGCTGCCGTTTTTGCGCAGAATGGAGAACGATGTCCGGTCGCAGGCCGGTTTTACGGATCAACTCGGGGTACCGTTTATGGCCTGGCAGATCAACCGCCAGTAACCAGTCCCTCGCAGAGTCTAGCACAGATGGAGTGAATGCGTTTTGGTTGACCTTTCCCTTTTGGAACCTGCCCAGCCTTGAGGAAACGAATGGGGACGATACTAGAACTGGCTCTAGCGTTAGCCCTCATTCTAGCCTGGTCGACAACGGCTGCTAACTCTTTTAGCACCTTGTTGTGGCGCCAGGTATATCGGCCTTGACCTAGGGCTTTCCTGCACGCGGACAGGACGTGCTCCAGAGTTTGCTTCGATTTGCACAACGGGCAAGTCGGATCGTTGGTCGCAGACCATTTAACCATGTTAACACCGGACGGTAATACATCGTACGCCGAACGAACGATAAAGCTCAGTCGCAGCGGGGTCATCCGCCAGATCTCACCCCATGTGAGTATTCTTGGCAATGCGCTCTCCAGGCTGACCCAATGGCCCTGCTGCGACTGCTGGGCTGCTTTCTGGACCCGAACCTCGTTTTCGTTGTCCCTCACCGTTTGTATTACCATGTCTCGGCGCTCTTTGGCTGAGGCCTTTGACCACCAATTGACCTTCCCGTGCCCTAGGCCTCTACGGTCGGTTTGTGTGTATCCCATTGCAGTGATCTTCATTGTTATTAATTGCTGGCTCGAATGAGTCACCGCATCTTTCCATTCACCAACTGACGAGAACGAGAAAACATGGACGCTGGCAGACGTTCAGAAGTTACACGTACTGTTTATTTTCACTCGCTGATGTTGCAGTCAGTAAATGTCTATACACAATTATATCACTCATCGATGCTCTAAACAGTCAATCATACCTTTGTAACATCGTAGAATAGACACACAATTCAGAGAAACACATTAGCTCCCTCCATCCAGAACGACAGTCATTCACAGCTGGCCACCGTTTCCGTCAGCCGCTATTTTATGCCAGGTAGGCATTGGGAAATCACGCTATTCAGACGACAACATTCTTCCGAACTTTCCACACGTACACCTTTCCCTTGGCCTAAACGAGACTGCCTCACAAACCTTTTCTTCGCTATTATATAGCCCTCTGATCTGTCCTGTTCTCGAATATTCTGGATAATTTCATTCTCACGAATTGTCGTGTCTGGCCTGTGATAATTCGAATCCTGCCAGTCAACCTTCATGGTTTCACGTGAACAATCATGTTTCACATAAAACCTGACTTTCAGATGTCTTTCATGAAACTCAAGACATAAATCTCGTGTTATCTCAGTCAGTCAAACATTCGCCTTACATTTATTACTGACGTCTTCTATCGGGCATAACTTAATGGGGAGAAAATGACTCACTACATTCTCCCCACCCCAAAAAAATGTTTTACATTTTCAATCAATCAGGTGTGAACATTTCACTGAACATTGTGATTCTAGACCTCTGTAGTGAATCATTTTCGACAAGTTCATTTCCAACCAAGTTCCCTTTTCCTCATTAGATTAACAATTCAAACACTCTAAAATGCCATCTGTTGGGTCTTTGCACGACTGTGAATAACTTAATGGGATCCTCACCCCAGGCACTCCCCTTTTAGTGCGGAAGACCAATAATCTAGCTCCATAGGTATCCCCACCCAGTTCTAAAGTCGGTATACAACCGAACCCCTCTCCTGGCACCCCCCGATCGGTGCGGAAGTCCAAAATCTTGGCTCTAAAACCGAAGTGTGACCCCATGAAGTCCCACCCTCGCTATTCCCATTCATGAAAGCCCTCAACAATGGCTAAATCAGTAATGTATGGTTTTTTTCCCAAATATGTAAGGTACAAGATGTAGTTAATTACCTTGTCTTCAGAAACTACAACATGTCCCATTCACACACATATTCAAATTAAATGCTACACCAATTCAATTTAGTATACTAGTAAATGCAACATATTTTCTGGTGAGGTGTATTTTAACACTGAATGTTGTCTCCCTTTAATTGTTTACAATATTATACCCGTTCAAATCAAAACATAACATTTTTTCTAGTTGTAAATTCATATAGTATATTCATACAATAATACAATGTATACCCTTGCATAAAATGATTTCAGTTAATACAAGTTGTAATAGCAGTTGCAACATATTCTACAAACGTGACATGATATCTGGTAAATGATTGTCTGTTCCTTTGATGTGTTCAATGTTAAAATTGAATTGTGATATCAACCATCCCCATCTATATACCCTTGGATTGCTATTGGCATCAATTGTTAATAATTTTGTCAACCCCAAGTTATCTGTTAAAATAGTGAATTCTTTTCCCAAAAGAAACTTCTGAAACTTTTTTAGACTAATAACTAGTGCCAACGCTTCTCGTTCAAATGTATTGTATTTTTGTTGAGTTTGGTTAAGTTTCTGTGACATATACATTACTGGGAGTAATGTTTGTGAATGTTTCTGCGCAAGCATACTAGCTATTGTGTGACCGCTGGCATCTGATTGTAGAAAAAATCTTTTGGAAGGGTCAGGTTGTCTCAAAATAGGATATTTTGAAAAACAGTTTTTTTATTTTAACTAGAATTTCCTCATGTGTCTCATTCCAATCTGATTTTTTCAATTGTTGATTCTTTAATAACTCTGATAGTGGTGATGTTAGTGCTGCTAAATTTGGGATGAATTTACCGTAATAGTTTATTAACCCTAGTAGAGATTGTAGCTGCTTTTTAGATATAGGTTTTTGGATCTTCAAAATTTTTGAAACAATATTTTCATCTGTCTGGACTAAACCTTCGCATATAACATGTCCTAAGTAATCAATTTTGGTGTATGCAATTTCAGTTTTTAAAGGATTTACTGTCAATTTCGCGTCATTTATTCTTGATAGGACTTTTTGTAGGGTAGTGCAGTGATCGTGCAATGTTTTGGTGTGTATACAGATGTCATCCATATATGCTGTGACGTGAGGAATTGCATATAAGAGTTTCCTAACCATTTTAACCATTGTTTGAGTCCAATTGGAGTTTGAAAGCTAGTATATTTTACAGCTTCTGGTGTTAGTGGTATTTGCCAGTAGCCTTTTGAAAGGTCAATTTTTGTAAAAAAAATTTTGAGTTGTATAATTCTTGTATGATTTCATCTGACGAAGGGATGGGCTCAGTTTCTAAATAGGTAATTTGGTTTAGTTTCCTATAATCAACACACAAACGTAGTGAACCATCTTTTTTCTTTACTACCACTAAAGGCGAACTGTAGTTTGATGTGCAATCTTCAATGATTCCTTCTTGTTGTAGTTGTTGCAATTCTGATATAACTTTATCGATATAATGGATAGGTATTACATATGGTTTTGATTTCACTGGCACTGATGAATTCAACTGGATATCGTAACTGATTATGTTCGTTTTCCCAGGTTTATTCGTGAAAATATCTTTGTAATGAAAAATGATGCTCCACAATTTTGCTTTTTCATTTTCTGATAGTTCTTCATTTAACTTTATCGATTTCCAGTTGACTTCATTTTTTGTTGATGGTGTTGGAATATCTTCTTCTATAACATCAGGTAACTCTTCATTAATTACATTACATAAATTTGCATCAAGTACATCATCATCTGACATCAATAGTGATCTTCAAAAATATGGTTTAAGCATGTTTACATGAAAAATTTTTAGCTTTTCATCAATTTTGATTTCATAATCAACATCAGAAATCTTTCTTGTAACAACAAAAGGACCTGACCATTCTATAGATAACTTGTCTGACTTCTTTGGTAACAGTAGTAACACTTCATCACCAGGGTTATATTTCACAAGTCTTGCTATTCTATTCGCATACTGTCGCTGTTTTAGACTGGCTTCTTTCATTGCTTCGTTTTTTGTTGACAAGCAATCATTATTTTATTTCTCAGATCTGTTACTGATTCATAAGCTGATTTTTCTGTATCCGTTTCTGTTTTTCCTGTGATAAGCTTATTATATAGCTGCAATGGTCCTCTAGGATTTGCCCCATATACCAGTTCAAATGGCGAAAAACCTGTTGAGCTATGAGGAATTTCTCTATATGCAAACATAATGGCAGGTAATAAAGTATCCCAAGACTGCGGATGTTCAAATGATATTCTGGCAAGCATTGTTTTTATGGATTTATTTAAATTTTCAACCAAGCCATTTGCTTGTGCGTGATACGGCGTTGTGAAATTTTGTTTAATTCCTAACCAGTTATTAAAAGCTTTTGTAACCCAAGATGTAAACTGAGTACCTTTATCAGAAATAATAACTTCTGGAAAACCCACCCTTGAAAAAATTGTTAACAATGCCTCCTGAATATCATTTGATGTTATAAATTTCAGAGGTACACACTCAGATCATTTTGTGTCAACATCATTAAAAGTTAAAATAAACCTGTTTCCCTTTGCTGAAGTCACTGGTAATGGGCCAACAATATCAATTGCAACTTGTTCAAATGGTCTTGATGCTATCAGACCTATTTGCACTGGAGCCTTTGGGTTCTCTCCTTTTTTTGTGTGTGTGGTTTTAGCACAGGTATCACAAGATCGAACATAATTTTTTACATCTTTAGAAAACCCAGGCCAATAAAATGTAGATAGAATCCTCTTCTTTGTTTTTGTTATTCCCATGTGCCCAGAGAAGATGGAATCATGTGCTAATGATAGGGCTTTTGGTCTGAATTTTTGTGGTAGTACCGTCTGTTTATAGACTTTTGGACCTTTCTGATATATTCTAAGTAGTACATTCTTTGATACAATAAATTTCCATGTTGCAAATTTCTTTACTACTGGGTCTGTATAAACCAAATCAAAACATTTCTTTAGTGATGGATCAGATACTTGGGCATCTTGAAATTCTCTTTGGCAGTTACTGCTTTCTTTTGTAATGGGTACCAGTTCTGTAGTTAAGTTCTCTTCTTTTAACTTTTGTTGTATGGTATCAGTCATGCTTCTGGTTACTGCAGCAGCTGGCTGGGGAGCACTTGGGTCAGACAATTGTATCAAAGCAGTTTTACATGATTGAAACTTATCATTTTCACATAATTTAACACTGGATGAAACTTTTAGGTTTGATGGGTTATTTACTTTCTCACTATTCATTATTTCTCTTTCATTCAGTACGACTGGTGTCTTTTTAACACCTAATAACTTTTTCTCATCTTTTGCATTCTTTACTTCTTTCACACCCTTATCCTTGCATACTGTGGTCGTATTCTTTTCATGTTCAATACTTTTCATATTGATATTCTCAAATTTTTCATGACTAATCAACTGTTCCCTGTTTTGGAAGCAATCACTTTCATTCATTTGTACTACTGCATTCACACTATGGCAAAAATCTTGATCACTGGTATTTAGTTTCTCTCTTTCTTTCAATTCCTTGATGTTTTCTCTTTCCCACTGAAAAACTTCCTTTTCAGACATTTCTCTCAGATCTTTTTCATTCCCTAAAATTAAACCTGCACATGGTGCTGATAGAACGGCTACTTTCAATCTACCTTGAAAAAAAAAACGTGTTTTAACATTAACAAATGCAAGTTTATATTTCTCAATTGTGCCTCCAAATGTTCTGCAATTTACATGTTTGTTAGTAATATCTTCAGGTTTTATAAGATTTTTGTCGATACCTGAAATTGTGGCGCCCGTGTCTCTCAAAATGGTGGTTATTCTTCCATTTACAATTCCTCTGTATAATTTTAAGGTTCCGTGTGTATTTGTGGCTGAGTTGGCTTCTTGTACAGGTATATTATGGCCACATGGAAGGCTATCTTCTTCATGGAACTGTTGACATACAGGGCAAGTTTCAACAGTTACTGCATTGGTCTCAAATGGTTCGGTGTCTGAATCTGAGTCTGACATTGCCTGTGATATGTTAGCTTCCTTAAATTTTCTTCTAAATAAACAGTCTTTTTTCACATGATTATAGCAACCACAATTGTAACATTTAATGGCATCTTTATACAATCTCAACCTCTGTGTTCTTCTATTAAACAGTTTGTCTACATAGTCTTTATAACCCGGATTTCTATCACACATTTTGTCGTTCGGATGAGATTTTTGACAATATTTGCAGTACATCATTTGCCACTTTTTGTTGAACGTGGTTTTGTTTTTGTGTGGATTTGCCCCTTGGTTGTATCTGCCTTTGTCATAACTGGCACTAGCTCCAGTTTCAATGTCTGGTACCGGGTTGGAAATGAAGATTAATTAGTTATTTATTCGGTAAATACTTTGATAGTCCACTACATCAACACTATACCTCAAAATAAAGTGGATGTAACTCTTCCAACCACCAAGCCTATAACTAAATAATTCTATATCTGTACAGTTGATGTTTGAGAAGAAGAGTTAACTAATATTTGTTTAGCTTATGGGGGAGTAAATCAGTTAAGCACACTTGAGAAATTAGATATGACAGCAAGAAAAATGATCTATTATTTGATAAAGATTTAATAATCAACTAATAGAATTTAAAGCACTAGAGTAGATGCAGTGGATTATCAAAGTGTTGATGTCGTGGACTATCAAAGTATTTACCAAATAAATAACTAATTAATTTGTAAATGTGTAACAATGTTATAATAATCCTGTGTAGCACAATAGTTGGTTATAAAGTTTCAGACTGATTATACCTTGTGAAATAACACCCAAAAAAAATTGTCTTTAATGGCCGCACAGTCTGGGTATAATTAAATACTCTAATAAAGTTAAAAAAATTTTTTATTGAATTAGTCTTGATAATCGACTGTGATAGAGTAATCACTAATACTCTCAAATAATTAACTTATTTCACGTAATAACTACTAAATACACTTGATCAGTATGATGCTTATTAAATTCGCTTTCAATGAAGCAACACTTAGTTACAATATATATGCAGAAACTGTTTAACTGAATAATTCTTATCCACCAATACCTTTAGTCTATATTGGACATCAACAATAATACTATTCAACACAGATTAAATAAAGATATAGTGTTGAATCAATGAGTGTATCACCAAATAATATTACAATGATCCTTCGCCAATCAACCAATGATTGACTTATTATTTTTGGTATACAATACAATTTCTATTACCCACAACTATACTTTTGTTATAGTGATTACACTTGATGATGATCAAATGTGAATGGGTAGATCAAATGTTAAACTCAAATTGAAATAACTATGACACTTGATAATGATGATGTGTATGATTAATTATGGCACTTCCTGATGATGGTGGTACTGAACTTCCATGTAATATAACACCCACAACTTTGTAAATGAAGAAAAAAAAATATAGAATTTCAATACAATTTGCCATTATTTATAAATAAATAAAAAAATAATGTAAAGAATAGTAGAATAATGGAAAATAATATCAAAGACACCAATGTAATAAAATAAATGTTAATGAATGCACCAATGTAAATTATAAATAAATAAAATAAATGTCAATGAATGCACCAATGTAAATTATAAATAAATAAATAAATGTCAATGAATGCACCAATGTAAATTATAAATAAATAAAATAAATAACTGAATCACCAGAAAAATAAATCAAAAATAAAATTAATAATCAATGTATATTGTTGTGCCGATCTAGTTGACTGTCCTGAAGTTGACCTGAAGCTGGTTCTGTGATGGCTGTTGCTTTCTTGAAGGTTGTTTCGTTGAAGCTTGTCTGTTGAATATGTTACTGCTACTTTTAAAATACTGAAGAAATAATTAATTTGATATGGTTAATTGAAATCAACACACCATAGTAATGATTTCATGAACTGGGCACTGAAACCAATTAAGACCGCACAGTTTATCTGCTCACACTAACACAGTAGCTCCCTCCATCCAGAACGACAGTCATTAACAGCTGGCCACCGTTTCCGTCAGCCGCTATTTTATGCCAGGTAGGCATTGGGAAATCACGCTACTATGGAGGGAGCTACTGTGTTTCTCTGAATTGTGTGTCTATTCTACGATGTTACAAAGGTATGATTGACTGTTTAGAGCATCGATGAGTGATATAATTGTATATAGACATTTACTGACTGCAACATCAGCGAGTGAAAATAAACAGTACGTGTAACTTCTGAACGTCTGCCAGCGTCCATGTTTTCTCAGTCAGTCAAACATTCGCCTTACATTTATTACTGACGTCATCTATCGGGCATAACTTAATGGGGAGAAAATGACTCACTACACCATTATCTCTCTCAATTTTAGTGCATTCTGGGCAGATTCTATCGCATCGAGGACTCTCCACTTGGTTCCAGTCTTTAGAGCGGGCTGGACAGCGATGACATTTGGGTCTGAAGACTCGCGCAAAAGCATGGCGAGTCTTACCTTGCCGACTTTAAACTCTTCGGTTATCGATTTGAACGGAAGTACCAGCTTAGCCTGTTTGCAATACAGAGCCACGTCGGTCAGACAAGGCGGTGCACCAATCCACTTTCTGAAGGCTGTGTTGATTTTTTTCTCCATGGCTTCCACTGCAGTCATCGTCACCTCGTAGACTGACAGTGGCCATAGGAGTTTCGGAATCAACACTAAAACGACAACTGATAAATTGCATATTTATACCAACCCTCTGCTACCAATGCCAAACCTGGTCCCTAACAAGAGCACAGGAGAAAAAGATCACGACGTGCGAAATGAGATGCTTACGTAAGGCTGCCAATGTCACGAGGAGAGACAGAGTTCGAAACGAGAACATTAGATCAATTGTAGGAACCACACCATGCCTGTAATACATAAAGAAGCAACAAATAGAGTGGTTTGGCCACTTAATGCGAATGCAAACCGACCAACTGCCTCTACGAGCAACAACGAACAACACTACTGCCCTAGAGCAAGAGGCAGACCGAGAGTACGATGGATAGACAATATATCAGAGATCCTGAGGCAACACGGACTAACAACGGCACATGCAACACACCTGGCCCAGGATAGAAAACTGCGACTTCCCACTACGCTGTGAGGCAATTGTGGACAAGACAAGACAAGACATGAATTGGAGACACCATACCTTGAATTTTCAGACCAGCCTGCATCGCTCGATCGCGAGCAGGCCTGTAGCCAGTGACTCGTGTATTCGCCGGACCTCCGCTTTATCAGATAACTTCGAATCGTAAACGCGACCGAGGCTCTTCACCGGTTCCTCCAGAACCGTAGGGATCTTGTTCCTTGCCACCGTAAAACTGATTGCCGACACCTAGCCCTTATGGATTGACAGACTCCTCGACTTCTGCGGTTTGAATTGCATACCGCTCCATTGGACCACCGCGTCCAAACTTTTCAGGATCGTGCGGGCACTGCCCGTTATAATAGTCGTGTCATCCATAAATGCACGTAGTGGCGGCATCCAGTGATCCCCTATTTGAAGGCCATGTCCGTAGCCGGCCACCTTGTCTAACATGATCTGCATTGCCATGACAAACAGTATAGGTGAGATCGTACACCCCATAGCTATCCCAATCTGCAACTCAGTCCACCTCGTGGTAAACGTCGAGGTAGAGAAGCGCAAAGCGAACTTGGAGAAATATTGCTCGACCATTTGATTGATCTGTGCCGGTACGTGAAACATGCGAAGGGCTCGCCACAGTAGCCTATGAGGGACTGCCCCGTAGGCGTTGGCTAAGTCCAACCATATAACGTGCAATTGAGTTCTCTCATGCTTGGCTCTCTGGATAGCCTCCCAAATCATGGTCGCGTGTTCAAGGCACCCAGGAACGCCTGGAATACCACCCTTCTGAACACTCGTATCTATGTAATGTACTTGTTAGTCATCAGATACTGTGTGAGCCGGCGAGCCATGACTGAGAAGAATATCTTACCCTCGACATTCAACAGCGAGATGGGCCTGAATTGGGAAAGACTCCTCGAGTCCTGCTCTTTGGGAATGTAGACCCCATTTGCCTTTGACCACTCTGGACATATGTGGTTGCGGATCCACGCTTGTCTCAACAAGACGTGAAACATTTTTAGGATTTTCGGGCAACGCTTGTAAAGAACGTACGAGACACCGTTCGGACCTGGGGCAGACTTGCCGCTGGCTTTTTTCACAACTTCCTCAACCTCAGACCAAAGGGGAGGTACCATTTTAAATGGTACCTTCGGCACCGAAGGCTGTTTAAGGCCGCTAAGGATCTCTGGATTGTCATCGAGAGGCTCTCTCCTCTTTTTGTCAGCGTACATCTTGCGTAAATGTAGCTCTAGTTCTTCCTGACTGACAACCAGAGTCCCAGACTTCGGTTGCTCGAATAGATCTCGGGCAAACTGATACGGGTCCCTAAAGATTTTCTCTCGCTCCCTTTTGGTTCTACGTCTGTTGTTACAGAAACGCTCGGCGCGACAGAGGGCACTGTGTTTGTTCTTTAAATGCAACCAAACTTCATACAGCCCCTCCCGTTCGCTGCCTGTAGCGGCTTTGAACCGTTTTCTGAGGGCATTCTTGTCTGCCCGACACTTCAGAATGTCCCTCTGCCTCCTGCTAGTATTCTGCTTGGCACCCGGCTGTGCCTTTACTACTGTCCCAAACTCGCGGGAGCAGTGTTCATATATTACATCACCAAATTTTGTAAGCTTGTCGCCTAGCGACTTCTTGTTTAGAGTTTGTTTCAGTACCTCACATAATGTAGCCTCCAACTTACACCACACCACCTTCTCGCTTGCAGGTGGAAACCTGATTCTGGAACGCACTTCTTCAGAAATCATCAAAGGTGCTCCTCCGCAGTCGACGTCATGGGCCTCTCTGGGCGAGTGGGGTTCACCCTGCCCGTCGTACCCTGACGACTCAGAAACTACCACAGGAGTAGTAGTTTTGCGACGGCGTTTACTGCGTGGAGCACCCTCGCATTTCATTCTTCCGGCATGCGTTCTCAGACCATGCAACCCCGTGAAGCTTTTCCCACATGTACAGAGCAAACTGTACTGTCAGTCCTATAAGCGGACCTAATTCTAGCGCCAGCTGCTGCTCCATTCATAATTTTCAGGCGCAGGTTTGGGTTTAGTTTCATTTACACTATTCACCACCTCTTCTTTCAGTCCTCCTTTTTAACGGTTCTCCTTTCTGACGGTTCTTCTTTCTGACGGTTTTCCTTTCTGACGGTTCTCTTTTCTGACAGTTCTCCTTTCTGACAGTTCTCCTTTCTGACGGTTCTTCTATTTGACGGTTTTCCTTTCTGACAGTTCTCCTTTCTGACGGTTTTCCTTTCTGACGGTACTCCTTTCTTACGGTTCTCCTTTCTGACGGTTCTCCTTTTTGAAGGTTTTCCTTGTTGACGCCTTGCCTATCTGAGGACCGCCCCAGTGACATCGGAAGCGGTAGTGACCATTGAGGTAAACTGCTGTATAGAGATGCCCTCGGCGATACGTTATCCTTGATGCGTGTCGTTATTCAGCGCCATCATCGTTGCCGCACTATCCGACATAATGGAATATACTCGGTTATATCCCTTTAGCTACCGAATGGTAATTTTGTTATACTTTTTATGGTTTTTTTTTTTTTAACAGAGCAGCGTAGATGTATGTATGTATTTTTGTATGTATGTGAGTTTGTATGTATGTGAGTTTGTATGTATGTATGTACGTACGTATGTATGTATGTGTGTATGTATACATGTAAGTATGTATGTATGTGTGTGCATGTTCGTGTGTATGTGGATGTATGTGTGTACTGGGTGCCTATGTGTTTGTGTGTAAGTGAGTGATTGGGCTTGTGTGTGTATGTGGGTGTGTGTGTTCGCGCGTGAGCGTGCGCACATATTTTACCACCCATGCTTTTGTTTTTGACTTCGTATCCATAATATGCATATCATTACATGAATATAACATGCTTCATTGATGAAATACAACTGCTGTGTGAAAGATGGAAGTTTGGAAGGACCGAATGTAAGACAGGCCTGTGCCTAATTTGTAACCCTTTGAAAATAAAGTTCGTTCGTTCGTTTCGGGGACACATCCATGTGCTTCTTTTATTTGCTAACTCGGTAAGTAGGACTGTGAAGGGGGAGGGGTGGGGTGTGGGGAGGGTGTGGGGTGTGTGTGGATGGTGGGGACGTATGTGAAATAGACCTACTGCCCTCTAACAAACATGTCTTGAGAGATAAATAATTTTGATTGCTTCTTAAGAAGCCGGAATACATCAGATTGAGAGACTAGGAACAAACAGTCTGCATACAAATAATCAAGAATATAAAATAGATATGCCTGCTTGCAGAACTGAAGAAAGACCAAAGTACAAAAGCGGACGAACAGCCTGTACGGCCTGTCAGCGTCGAGAAGGAGATGTGCTTCTTTAGTGTCATATGCCTATCTTCGTTGACAAAGACAATTTTCCATGAATTAATGCCCCGGGTACTTTGGCCTTAGAACCTTGGTTCTCACGCACTTTGAGTACTCAGAACAAACGGGGGGGGGGGGTAGGGGGATAGGAAGGCTCTAGAGCACCCTCCTACTCAATGATTAAGAGATCCTAGAGGTAAAATACATTGTACTTGCTTCTACAGCTGTAAGTTGTTTTATGACTTCAAGTTTCAGTTTTATTTTACTTACCAACAATCAATGGTCAGTAAATACATCAGCCCCTCTTAAAGCTCTGTCATCATACAGGGGTGTTGCAAAATGTGTATTTATACATATATAATCAATTTGATTGGTTGTCTGATTATCTGGTGATTAACATTTAGCCTTGTGTATTTTTGTATGCGGATAATGCTTCAGCCAAAAACATACTGGTTCCCTGTGCAAACACTTGTAAATAATTCTCAATTTCCAAATTCATTGCTCTTAGTCTATGTGTTAGCATATATGTAGTTCTAGCAGCTGTAAACTCTGGCGGAAAGTTCTAGCTGTTCGTCCGCTTCTAGACTTGAATTATGGAGAACATCTATTTGACAGATCTAGCTTACCTGTACACAGACTGTTGATTCCTAGTCTCACATGCGAAAGAATAAATCAACCCTAATTAGTCTACTTTAGCGACATGCTTGTGAAGAAGGTAGCTCTATTATTCCCGCCTCCCTAAAACAAGACCCCGAAACCGACACGGGGATCTCTATTTCTTGTATACCTACAACCACTGGTAGCCCCACATCTTTAGTTCTAATTTATTCGCATCTGTAGCTCCGATATTCCTCTATCTGTATTTCTGGTATACACGCATCTGTAATTCCGAAATTCCTCTTTCTTTATTTTTAGTAAACACGCATGTGTAGTTCTCATTTTCCTCTAGTTGTAGTTCCAGTTTGCACGCATTTGTAGTTCTAATAGTCATCTTGCTGTAGTTCTGGTATACACGCATTTGTAGTTCCTGATGTTCCTGTAGGTGTAGTTCTGGTATACACGCATCTGTAGTTCTGATATTCCTCTAGCTGTAGTTCTAGTATACACGCATTTGTAGTTCCGATATTCCTCTAGCTGTAGTTTCTGTATTCACACATCTGTAGTTCTGATATTCCTCTAGCTGTAGTTCTAGTATACAAGCATTTGTAGTTCCGATATTCCTCTAGCTGTAGTTCTAGTATACACGCATATGTAGTTCCAATATTTCTCTAGCTGTACTTCTAGTATTTACGTATCTGTAGTTCTGATATTCCTTCATCTGTAGTTCTGGTATACACGCATCTGTAGTTTCGATATTCCTCAAGCTGCAGTTCTTGAATACATGCATCTGTATTTCTGATATTCCTCTAGCTGTAGTTCTAGTGTACATGTAATGTGCAACTATGCTATTGCACTGACGCAATGCGTGTTATCTGTGTGACATCAGCCTTTCTGGAGCCTTTCTGTCAGCCACAATATGCAGTGGATACTTTACCTTCCAAATGTACCAAGGAACCAAACAACATACACACGCACGCACACACACACGCGCATACAGACACAGAAATGAGCAGTAACACAGACGGAAAACATCAAATTATAAGAACGCCATTATTACATACTTTATTGAAGATAATCTAGAAGAAACCGGACGGATGTACAGGGGATATAAATGACATGCATTAGAAGTAGAAAGCAAAAATGTGTTCTCTAAACATGCTTAGACCTGAAACATTTGATAGCAGTGTTGCACAATTTATCCCCTCCCCCCCCCCTCCCTTTCTCACCTCACTATCCACTTTCCTGCCGCCCCCCCCCCCCAACCCCATTAAAAGCTGTCCAGTTTGGCTTTCAAAAATCATTTGATGATTCCCTGTCTCCAAGATCCGCGTTATGGGCAACCGGAAATTGAAGGACCACCATTTGCAAGCTCTTGTGGGATTTGTAAGATGGGCTCAATTTACAGAGAAAATGGAGACGTTTGGATTGGATAGCATTATCATGTCTCTTTCAGTAATCACCCACACTCGTTTGACTCATTCATATAATATCTATAGCTTTTCTTCTTTTTATCCCTAGATCACTGATGTCTTATAACTCTTCTGATAGTGAACTCAGAATGTGTATGTCCAACAATCTGTCTTTTCATGGTTACATCGGTTAATCGATTCAATAATCCAGTCATCCATCCATCCGTCTACCCAGCTACAGAACGACCTTTCGATGTTTTTCCGTCTAGTAGCCTAAATGTTGAGCTGTCTAATCTCTATCAAATACGAAAATGTCTACTCAATTACCATGTGCATAAGTTAATTGGTTGTACCGGAGTTAATATATATAAACAATTTTACATACAATAATGAAAGTCTCAAAGCAATATTTATAGTTTGCAGATTTTAGCAATGAAGTTATAAGCATCGAAATGTACAATTTATGGCCTGGCAAACCGTTTTTAACGTGTCATATCCTAGACTGGATGCTACTTAATCGCCTTATGTCCTAAATGCTTCAGTCTGAAGCATACAAAATAATGAAACCATGAGGAAAAAGGATATATAGCAATAGCTAAGGCAGAGTAAGTCACCGTAATGACACTGGATGGGAAAAGAGGAGTAGAGGGGGCGCAGAAGGTTAGGAACAGTATACAATTGTGCGAGAGTTCAACAAACGCAGGGCGAGTTTTGCTTAGCACTGAATGAGTTAATCATAAAGTAAGTACCTGGTGAACTATCGGGCATACGCAAGTGCACAGTCAAGAATTTGTAAGAGAGTGAGCAGTTATCCGTACACTGTGTGTGTGTGTAGGTATATTTATAGACATGCTACATGGTGTACATGTTGGGCTTTCTGTGTACATGCAGCATTTACAAATACAGACCCAGTTAACACGCTACTGCAGAGACAGCTTTGGAAGGTGTGGTGTGTATGTGGGTTTGGTATTATACAAGTGTGGTGTGTATGTGGGTTTGGTATTATACAAGTGTGGTGTGTATGTGGGTTTGTTATTATACAAGTGTGGTGTGTATGAAGGTGTGGTGTGCATGAAGGTGTGATGTGTATGAAGGTGTGGTGTGTATGTGGGTTTGGTATTATGCAAGTGTGGTGTGTATGAAGGTGTGGTGTGTATGTGGGTTTGGTATTATACAAGTGTGGTGTAACAAATGGTGTGTTTATGTTCTCGTTGTCAGCATTACGTCGGTCGCCTTTACTTCTCAGGACTGCATTCGGTGTCCACTCAAGGCTGGGTTGACCTGGGAGCTAAAATCGATTTTGAAAAATAAGTCCGGCTCATAATTAAATGTGTTTATTCACCAAAGAGGATTCGTTTTAACGGCGGACGATTCAAATCAAAAAATGTATATGGTATTTCTGTGTTTATCTCGGCTGTTGTGGTCTTCCAATTTGTATATCCACTACATGCGACAACAAGGTTGACTGAGTGATTAAAAAACACGTTTCTACAGGAAGACATACGGCGTCGGTAATTAAAAAGCTATTAAATGCACATAATCACATGATACTTCTACAAAATAGCATCAAACGTCGTACACAAATGGTATGAATGCGGTAATATCTTAAATACTTAAATAACAGATTATGCTGATATCACTCACAACAGAGATAACAATGATTAATGAAACAGGCCATTTTGTCTACTTATGTAGAAATTGCTGTTACCAAGCAAATACAAGGACATAAGGTATGATACACCACAACAATGCACCAGCAGTTTATAAAAGCTAGACCTTCTTTAGAACTGATTTTAGAATAGCACACATGAATTCATAAAGTATTGTTAGTTAGTTAGTTAGCTAGTTAGTCGACATATTATCTTCATTGCACGTCGAACCAATCAGTTCATAATTGTTCGGATCCCCTCCTAAGTAAATCTCGCAGCGTGTAGCGGCTAACAAAACCAGTTCTGTGTTAGTTTATTATTTGTCTTTGACTACCCGTGTAGTGTTATTGTTTGGCCACACCTCGTTTCACATGTTGTTCCTGCAGTCTGACCATGGTTGAGGATTCCCAGTTCTCAGTTGGTTCAATCAAACGTCTTAACTCTCTTAGAGCATTCAGTATATCAGCCTGGTCCATGGCTTGTCAGGCTTTCACAGTAGCCTCACTTGCAAGCGTTTCCGCTTGCTCATTTCCTTGTACACCCACATGTCCTGGCAAGGAAATGAAACTAATCCTTGTCAGCCGTGAATTCTGTAGAGCCACCACCCACTGCCTTCGGACCCAGCCCTTCTCTAGCTTCTTGAGCATACTCTTCGAGTCACTGAGAAAACATGCCCCAGTGAAAGTCTGTGTCTCTAGCCATGTTACTGCTTTAGTCACAGCCATGACCTCTATAGTCATACTAAAGATTGTTATCAGTTTGAAGCATAAACTAAAGCACATCTGTGGATAAATGTGCAGGGTGATGTACGTTACACATTCAATGGAACATTGTTTCACAAAGAAACAACACAGTATGCAAACCTCTATTGTAAATCTGCCCTAGTTTCAAGCAACATCAAATCTATATGGCAAAGCACAAGTAAAGAAATCAAAATCCACATTTGAGAGCCACATACGGAAGTGAGTCGTGGGATATCTGGCAATCAGAGCCCCTAATATTTTATTTTTAGATTTATAAACAGCAGCCATAGGAGTACATGGCAGGTTGTATAACTGGGTTAAAAATTTTCTGATAGAAAGAACAATCCAGACTAAGATTAAAAAAATGCAATCTCATCTAAAGAAGTCTTGGAGGTGGGCTTGCCACAAGGTTCATCATTGAACTGAACACTGTTTCTAATCTTTATCAATGACTTGCGCAAAACAAATCAAATTTTTGAAAGATGTATTAGAAAGAATCGTAACCATCCTAATAGACACATTATAGAAAGTTAGGAATACAAAAAAATTAATAAAGCACAAATCGGTTACACTGTGTACATGAGGTACAGCACAGATACGACCTCCCAGAAAGAAGTCAGGGCACTCAGAAGGTTGAAAGAAACTTATCACCACATGCTCGCTTTAAAGCTCCAGAAGTCAGGTTAAATTTGGTAGATGAAGAAACTAAACAGTCCGATCCAATCACCCTTATGTACTCATCACTAAAGACCATTCATTCTTACCCCGAAGAACGAATACATGTTTATACTGATGGATCTGCATTCACATCCACCATTAAAGCAGGTTATGTAATCTACCTAGGTTACCCTAATGGATCAATTGAAGAGATATTTGATGCATGCGGAGAATTCTGCTCAAATTATAAAGCTGAAATAATCGCACTGGAAACAGCAGTATACCACCTAAAGACTGTAATGGATGTTTATCCTTCGAAGGTCCAAAATATTGTCATCTTCACCGATTCAATGTCTGCTCTTCAAGCTCGGAAGGAGGGTGGGCAGAACTGACATAGCCAAGATAATCCTGGATGCTGATCAGCTTATTACCTCATACAACATCAGAATAGTGATGCAGTGGATTCCAGGCCACTCCGGCACACTAGGTAATGACAGAGCTGACAGACTGGCAAAGAAAGGAGCATCACAAGAACAACCACCTACTGCGACAACCCTACAGACAGCAAAAACACTTATAAAAGCTATAAACAAAGAGACTTGGCTGAACAGATGGGCCATGGGAGATACTGGAAGAGAGGTTTATAGACACATGGCTAGCCCTGATCCTAATGGCAGCATTAACCATTTAACAAGAAGGGACCAGGCCACCATCTTCAGACTCAGAACACAACATACTCCACTCAATGGACACTTAAACAGAATACAACCACAACACTCCCCAGAGTGCCAGCTATGTAACTACCCCTACGAAACTGTTGACCATCATCTCTTTAGGTGTCCAAAAAGGTATGAAGGAAAAAACAGCTTATGAAAACATGTAAATTCCACTACATTGCATTGGGCCAAAGGGCGAAAGTTCATGTGCCGCTGAATCAATAACAACAACAACAACAAAGAGCAGCATGTTTCTGAAAGGGGGAAGAGGTTGCGTGGTGTTGAGGCATGGTGTCCACCTCGAGTGCTAGAGATCACCAGGTTTAAGCCCCGGTGAGGGCTGTGATTTCTTTACGTGGATTTCTAGTAATTTCCCTCTGGTCTCTGTGTAGTAAGAGGATTAGTTGCACATCTAAAAAATCCCTTGGCAGTTGGTAATCGAAAAGAGTAGCCTAACGGCGCTGCCCGGGCAAAATTTGAAGTTAAAAATCTTCCATTCGAACACTGTAAAGGAGATTCAACATTACATCATGTTCGTCCAAAAACAAAGTGAAGATCAAAACTGTTTTACATTTCAAGAAAATAAAATAGTGTCCACGTAAAAAAATAAAATAAAATCCTGGCGGTCACACAACAATAACAATAAATTATTACAGATTTGAAAATCTCACAAGCTTTGAATATATACGCTCTATAAAAAATAACCATGTAAGTTCGGCAGAAGTCAAAAAGAGGATAACCATAGAAATACACAGATTACAATTACAATTATTTCGTTTAGCACCAGCAAGGAAATGAAATTAACATTGTGAGCGCATGCATTGTCCTTAAAGCAACATATGGATGTGAGTGGTGGATTATCTCCTAGTACTTAAGAAAAAAAATCGAGGCTTTTCAGCTGGAACGCTATATAAAGATTCTTAGAATACCATGGACAAAGAAGAGAAGAAATACTTACATTCTAAAAGATCTGAAATTCAAAGAAGATTGTCTAATAAAAAATCGTTTCTCTGAACCATTTGGCGATGTTATGTGCTATAGCCGATTGAAAAAAAAAATAATAGCAGAAGGCCTGGTACCAGAAAGGAGGAGCAGGGGTCAATCAGCACCAAGATGGGCACATGCTATGAGTGACCCCATGGCTAAGAAAGTACACTAGGTGGCAGAGATGGCAAAGAGACAGAGTTGATTTCTGGCAGACCGTGATGAGAGCAAAGTACTACAAAGGACCTGATGCGTGATGGTGAATAAACGTAGTAGCCATTTTAAAAATCGGAATTTATTAACAAAAATTTGTTTTTGTCGAAAATAAAATGTTGGTTAAAAACTGAGAGTGCTTAATGGCTATGTAAATTCCATCACTCAGATTTCTATAGAAAAAGCAACACAAAGCGCGCACGTTCTGTGGAAGATCATATTGGGTGAAAAAAAAAGCCTAAGAACAACCACCGAAAATGGTAGAACTGTAGAACAATACTCTATGTGCATCCGATTTAAAGATATGTACAATAGTTACCTTCTGTGTTCACTAAGGAAATGCTATATTTTTGGCATGCTGATAAAATTGTTTGTCTACTTTCTTTATTATAACACCAACAAGTGAACACCGCATTGACAATGTAAGTTACCCATGTTTCACAACCACAAAGAGTATTCAGTACACGAGCTTGATAGGCAGTGCCTACTTTGTATTTGATATTTAATCTGCTCCAAGCTGTAATGTCTTCAAAATCCTGATATTGAAGTATTATTCTAGTGAAATCATGCTCATGCCCCAGCATCTCGGGTACACGAAGTGGTCAACTGGCTCTGCCTCTTCACTGGTCCAGCAATTGCATAAGACATCATACTATTTGTTTAGGTTCAAATCCAAAACATTATTAATCCACTAAGAACAAATCTTGCAGTTCTTTATGGAAATAATGTGCAATTACAGCTTATTCTGCAAAGTCCTTGGCGTGCCCTTTACTAATCCTGATATTGGCTTTCAGACTCTAAACACTGTAGAGACATTCATCTAAACGAGAATTGATTAAATTACAAAATTCATGATCGCTAAAGGCATATTTCAAAATGAGTGAGAAAAATATTACACAGAGGACGCATGCTAATACACACAACTACTAAATTTTATATCAGACATATCCAGTGATACACGGTTACAGTTAATGCGACCTCTCATGACAGTGTAGACTGATTAAATGGCCATATTTGAGGTAAATAGACAGCGAGCCATTGTGGCACAGACGTGCCTATACATCCCCCAAGAAATAGATGTACCTATTTCGGCCAAGGGTGAATGAATATAGTTCGTAGCTCTCTTCAATCGTATTTAAGAACAAGGCCAGTGATGTAACAATTACACAAGAGCTGGTTTATTCACAATATTCTCGTCACAGAGACTTCATAAATTCAATAAGCAATAGTATATGAACATTTCGTTATCTGGTAACTGTGTATTCTTATGTCTCTCTACGAGTTACTCAATCACTGTTCTAGCTAAACTCCAAGTTTAACAATCCTTCTAAACGAAGTACAACACTAGTTTTCTTCTAACCGGTTTCTCTAGCGGTCCAGCCCTAACTGTCCTCTCAAGCGGTTCCGGGGCTAACCAACTTCTCAAGTCCCTGGCTCTGACTTTATTCTCCCGCTTTCCCGCTCTTTCTGGCGTACCTTCTTCATCACTCCCCTGTCACCTGTCTTTGGTGGTCACGTTTGGATGAACGTATCTCTGCAGCTGGTCACAGTGCATGTGCTTGCTCACGGGCACTCGTCGAATGTTTCATCCCTCACTGTCAGATGTCATGGCGGTTATCGTGTAGATGTTCTGCATAGCTGGCTAGGCCATGGCTTTCTAATCACCCATTTTTGTCATTTCTCACAGTGATGGATTAGTACGCCGTGTGGTGGTCTGAAATGGATGCTTTGTTCATTTAACCCCTTTCTGCCTATATTTCATTACACCATAAGGAGCGTCTTGAACAAGATAATCAAGGAAACCTATTTTTCAGCATCTTCATTGCAATAAATGTCATTTTGCTTTGTCTTTAAGTTATGTTCCTGCCATCAACCGGCTCGTCAACAGAATGTCCCTAGCGGTTACTAACAATTTGTCTAGTATGCCTATGACGATGAGTTATCTCATAGGTTCTGCTTTAAGGGAGAGGGCGGGGGTTGGGGGGGGGGGGGCAAGCACTGTAGTATGTGCTGAGGTGTTCCCGTGCATTCTGGCCCAGGCAATGAATGGATTGTGAGCTAGTCTAGAACAGAAATATAATTATTCATCAAGTTTTTGTATTTGTTTTCATTTGTAACAGGAAATTGATGACAACATTCTAATAGAGCAGTGATGCGTTTTCCTTTTTTATTTGCAGCTACTGATAGATGTAAGTATGATTATTTGGCGATGTTATGTAATCTGCAGATATGCAAAAGCGATTCAGATCTATGGGTTTGAAAGTCGGATGATCCGCTTCATTGTACTGTGGTATATTCGCATCAGCATCATCATCATCATCCCGTAATAGTAAGTGTCTTTGGGTCTGTATACTTGGAACTTTTCCAATAGTGCCAATTACTTGCTGTTTGTACCAGTTTTTAGGTGTAAACAGGTGGTTTTGCAGCCAGAGGATGTTAATGTTGTGGACACGTCATGTCGAAGCTAGGTGTTGCCCTTTGAGGTGATACCACCGTGGAAGTATACCCATCGGTATTGGAAAGCATTAAATGGACAACAGTTCTGTAATCACCAATTTCTCTTCATTGTAACTCTGTGTTTGGTACCAATAAATACACTGATGCATGATTATAAAGATTGCTCTTTCCGTATTGGGAAGGTGATTAGCTGTTGACTGTTATCGGTGTTGGTGTACTGTGTGACTATGTGAACTGTTTTAGTTAAACACTCCCCGGTAGTAAACCCGATAAGTCGCCAGAAGGTCGACTTGGAAACTGTAGTTTTTACCTATATATGGGTGAAGCATTAATCATTCACATATAGACACTTCGCCTGATATGCTGACCCTACCCCTAAACAGTAAACATCAATTGCCAAACCTCAAAAAAGCATAGAAGGAGAAGAGGTGCTAGAGCAAGATGTAGACCAAGGTTACCATGGAAAGAAAACATCAGATAAACTCTACAACAGCACAACATATTTATGGTCAAAGCAGCCAAAAGAGCTTGAACTGGAAGCTTGCATCTCACGTGTATCCCGAAGACACACAAGAAGGGATAAAGAAGAAAAGTCTTCTTAAGTGTCGAAGTATATAGTCAAATGTAAATAATGTTTTTAAAAACAATATTATTTTTATGGAAGTCCTAAATATAAATGTATGTCAGTTCTAACAGAGCAGCTATGTATTTGTTCGCAGCCAGATATGTAGGTAAGTATCACTAGCTTGTATTGTAACGTGGTGAGCAATGTCCATAAGTAATACTTTCTAACGGTAGCCTGTATTGCATTCTTTCAGCTAATTAATGCTTTATTGAATGTTAATACGACTCTTAGTTGTAGCCCAACAAACCAAATTACTCATGATTAAAATTAAACCAATGAACTGTTATTAATAGTATGTTGTCTTTATAGTTTAAGAGGTTACTGTACGGCATTTTTTTTCAGTTTGTGACAAAAATGTCACTTTTTAATGTTTTCGTTTTTGTTAATTTGCTACAATCACTGAAATGTAAATTAATAATGTTAACAGTTAACACAAATAGTAGAATATCGACAACCTATTTGCACCTATTTATAAAAAATATGAAGTAAATTCAGTTTCTACTGAAAGAACAACTTAAATAGAACAAAGAAATGTATTGTTATAAGGGCGGGGGGGGGGGGGGGGGGTGGAGGTAATATAATAGGATTTATAATATATGATTTCAGATTTAAATCCACCCCTATAACATAATCCAATATTTGGTAACAGAAAAAGATTTTAAAAAATTGGATAACTCCTATAAAGAAAGGAAATAATGTTTTATGAAGAATACCTCTTCAGGCTAGCGTAAATTCAATTAAATCATACCTTATTATGAAAAAGTCTATCCTCATTTTCAAGTTCTTTGTCGCATGGCGTGGGCGATTACGCCTCTCCATCTTTTGCAGTGTGCAACTACGTGTAACAGTTCGTGTATTGATCCCCTCTCTGCCGTGTCAACAGGCTGTCAAGAATCTTCTCGCATTGCCTTCCTCTGTCTCTCTTTCCGCAGATCTTGCCTGTGATCACAAGTGCTAGTTTCCGTCTTGTCATAAAATAAAGAAAAATTATGACTGTGTATTTCTGATGCCTGTGATAAGTTCTCCTCGATGTCTCGCCTCTTTCTCATCATCTGGGTTGCCCTTTTAGCTGTCCAGGATATTTAAAGAATTCTTCTGTAAAACCATACCTGCAAACATCATTCGTCTTGACTATTAACTGTCTATGATTTACAGCCATATGTTCAAACTGGCTCTAAACAGTATGCGAAAATTTATTTTCGAACCTCCACTGACATGGATTTCTTGCAAAAAGGTATTCCTAATTTATTATAACGCTGTTTTGGTCCGTCCTATTCTCTTTTGTATCTGTGTCGTCAGATGTAATTCATGTGCCTGGATACTTAAAAGTCAGTAAAGTAAAAAAGTAAAGGACCCTTTTCCACGCATGTAGGCGTATAGGGCATATAGGGCTAGTCTTATATTTTATAAACAATCGACACAAGTTGGTGTGATGTGGTCAGCATCACACCGGCCGCCTCTATCTCCCTGGACTGCACCCAGTACCCATACACGACTGGGTCGACCTGGGAGCCAAGGTCATGTTGGAAAAAAATTAAATGTCAGTATGTGTGCTGAAAAAAATCCGTTAACTGAATACGTTTCAGGAAAACGCTCTTCCATTCGAATAAACCAAAATCAGGTAATTTCATACAATTAATAAATGAAATCAAAGTATCAAATTTAGTTTTTAAACGAGTAAATAAGTAACAATAGTAATGTTATAATGTCAGAAAATAGTATAGCTTATAGTAAATTTGCAATCCTGGATGTTATGTGATAAATAAATATGAAGATATTATTGTATATAGTCAAAAAAGGGAAAAAAATGATACATGTCCCTTTTCTATTCTAATATTTTAAATTGAAGCCTATTATCAACGTTCATTACACAACTGCACAGCAACAGGTAATTATATTTTCTGTTCAAATATTTATGCATACAGTGGTCAATATATCAGTGTTTGTCATCTGTTCTCAGTTAAAATATTGTCATAGCTACTAGTAAATTCCATATCTCTTTGCTTCTGATGTTGAATTATCTATCACATGTTTATGTGCGATACTTTTTTGTTGTTGTTGTTGCATATAATGAGGAAAATAGTAAAATTCACAAACAATCGCACACACCGACGGTGACGATAAGCATGCTTTATGTTAATGAAGATGTTATGTTTGTACGTATTTCACAGTCGGCAGAGTCCGTGAGTGTTATTACTTAGCGCTTTCTATTATCTGTAGTACTTCATACAATGCAATGAAATACATATTCGCTCACGTTTCAACGAGTTTCTTATTACAATTAGTTGACTCAGTTTGCCATTTGCTTCTTTCTGGGATAATATTGTAATATAGGATTCTAGTGTTATTAGCACCTCTGATATAATCACTGATTTTGTATTTGTTGCGCCTGCGATGCGTGGGAAAACTAACTCTTCGAAGTATCTAGGAGTTACATTCAAGAACTCGCTAGACAAGGAATAAATGCTACTGGATTCCCACAGGAGAGAGGAAAAAAAGAGACCACAGGCAACAGGAGACCAACGATAAGCCGGGCACAAGTAACAACTTGCATCCGAGACAGTAACACTATCTAAAAACACATTAATGTACTGCTTTAAGTGTCGCATGACAGCCCACTCCTCTCTGGTCATGAACTTGCCCACACCTTGTCACCTCTATGGTAATGAGGCCCTTTTAAATCTTGGACTTTCCTCCATAGGTAAACAGTGCCTCAACTCCCTTTCTCATACTGGGTGTAGTCTCGTTACATTCATCTTTGCGATAAAACGACACCCATTCGTTTTAACTACTGCTTTATATCCATGTCTGTATATAATAATCATATTTGGGCGTTAAATTTTCATTGATCAGCTGTTGCATCTATGCCTCTGTTTCACCAGCTATCTACTTTCGTCACCCTATGCTAGAGGATACTATCACTGTTTAATTATGGTTTGCCAAGTGTCAGGGAAAGGTCACAAATTAGAACAAGTCAATCATTTCAAACATTGAGGATCAATTTTAAGTGACCTAGGTTTAAGACCAGAAATCATGTATAGGATTGCCCAGACAACATCTGTCCTTGCCAAGCAACAAACATTATGGAGATCTAAAAACACTTTAAGCAAAAAAAAGATTCGATTGCTCAGTGGACTAGCTATTAGAATATTTACATATGGTTGTGAAACGTGGACCTTAAAAAGTAAACTCGAAATAGAGATACTGATATTGAAAATGCAATGTTTCCAAAAAAGAATTGGCATATCATACACAGACCACAATACAGACGAAGAGGTTTGCAATATAATTATACAGCACATTGGCAACTATGACCCTCTTTTAACTACAGTGAAAAGGGAAAACATGAAGTGGTTTGGACATGCAATAAGATCTAACGACCTCACAAAAGCAACACTGCTGGGCTCAGTAGAAAGAGGCGAAGGCTCCGACTTTAAAGAAACCTGGTTAAAGAACATACATGACTGGACAGTCCTCAGGCATGCAACCATGAAGTTCATCGCAACTGAACGCCAAAGGTGGAGAGAGCTGATTAGACATCAATAGAAACTGGTGACCCAATTATACTCAGTTTATAGGATAATGAGATGACGACCAGTGCCCTAAAAAAAATTTAATCATGTCTATTATGTTTGTTCACAGCGGGCTGCGCATGTAAATATCGCTTTATGTTTTTGCAAACTCTTCTCAAAATGGTTCATACAAAGTCCATGCAAACATGTAACATGTTATATGCATTTTATGCGTTTTATCTGTATTTTTTTAAAACTGCTAGTCAGTTTACTTGGTGAAAATTTACTCACTAACACACATACACACACACACACACACACACATACACACACACTTATACACCCACACATATTTATAGCAAACTGGAACACGTGCACGCAATATTATGCTAGCCATGTTTTTAACTGGGAGATGGGGGCTGAGTCGTCTCGAGGTCCCGGGTTCAGGCCCCGGTGACTAGTGAGATTTTTCCACGTGGGCCTCTAGTAATTTCCTCTAGTCTCTGGGTAGTAAGACTGGACACCTGTGTTGTTTGATATTCACGGAAAAATAATAAATTATTATCTGTTGGCAGTTGAAAATCGAAAAGAGTAGCCTAACGGCGATGCACATGCTAAATTCGAAGATTAAAAAATATACCCACAAAAAGTTCAGGATCCACACCGGTGCTACGAAGTTCGTGCACTTTGGACTCCGGCTTGAGTTAGAAGTAGAACGGAACACTTATGGGTTTACTACACTTGTGCCATGATGTTTAACCCTTGTTCAGACCAAATCAAACCATGCTTTATTTTGGATATAAGGCAATTTACCGGTGTTCGTCTATCAAGTGCTTCTATTAATTCATGGGTGCTACTGCACTATTCAAGGACGGATCAATATTATAGAGCTGGTAAAGTGCATCGGTATTCACTGTGAGCTCAGAGGTGTGGGGAGGGGGGGGGAGGGGGAGGGGGTGAGCGGAAAGATCCATCAAGGAGATGAGAGGTGTCTTGCTGTTACAACTTGCAGTCTCACAAAAAGGATGCCTTAAAAAAATCACGTCTGGTTTCAGCAGAACAAGATCGGATTGACACGTCAAGTACTTTAAAATAACCTTTATCTTTGTGCTATGTCATTCAACGAGCGTGCAGATTATCTAGCAGACATTGTGGTTGCTAGAGATGGCCTGGTACTGGACAGGAGCGATTATGCCAATGCCACGAGCTGAACACGGCAAAGGCCATGCATGACTAGGTTGACATGCATGGAGGTGCTGTCCGAAGCTGCACGAAAGCAGTATTTAACTAAGAGGACACGTTCGACTAATCAAAACAAAACAAGCCTCTTCGATCATTCCACACTTGTGGAGGTTTTCAGGAGGAGATTAGAACATCTATCAATCTCTCCGGAATGTTGGTGCTCTTCCCTAATCGCTAATCAATTGTGCGCTTTGTATTTAGCATTCAACATGTTGGATTCATAGTATGCCTCTAGCCTTTAACGTATCTACGGCCAGGTGTGACTCCTAATCGTTGCCTGCAATGGTTCCTAGCTACCAGTGTCAAACAGTAAATGGTAGTTTATTATTGTACGTCAGAGCAGCACAAATGTTATCTTTACTGACATAAGACTGTCTCAACTGTCCACATAAATTTAAAGTGCAAGCATCTCAATTACAATTATTTTTTTTTTTTTTTTATGGCTGCGAAAACCGATAAACACAGAGACAGAAGCATAGGCCGGACTGATAAACTGAACATTGGATTACTGTAACTTTGTTCAAGTTAACACACACTCAATTTAAATACAAAAATACCGTGGAAAGAAAACATGTAAATGCCGCAGTCTGCGCTTTCTATAAGTGGCTGGCCGTGATGTCAGAAGAGACCACTCGCCAGCGGTTAAGATATTAAAAACAGATTGAAAGAATATTTCAGTAAGCAGTTGACTTTCGGAACACCGTATAAAGTACCATGCCAAAGCAAATCTTCAAAAGAACATGAACCAAAGATACTGGAATCTGAAGTTGATGATGCCCTTAAACAAAGTAAAACGAAAACGACAGTGGCAATAGATAGTATTACATCACAAATGCTCCTTGCATGTAAGACAACATCAACAGTTGATTGACCAGAATCTTCAAAATAGCTTGGGAAGCACGAAAGGTTGCAAGTGACTGGCGGAGAGCAATCATTGTCCCCGTGTGATAGAAAAGAAGAGACATACGAAACTGTGAAACATATAGGGGCATCTCCATCTGGAGACATACTGTAAAGATATTTGAAATAATACTAGAATTTATAGGTAGACCAGTAATAGAAGATGGATTTAACTGAAAACGACAAAGACCAATCCAATAGGCAAAGTATAGATTGCATACATTAAAAAAAATATTTTAAAACAAAGTAGTGTGCAGAATACTTAATAAAGCATTGCTTAATCACAACCTAAGTCACGCTTAGACGCACACAAATACATACGCACACACACACACACATACACGCAGACTCATGCACACACCACACACTCACAAGCACAGACGCACACATACGCACACGCTCTTGCACACACCGCACACTCACAAGCACACACACACATACACACACATACACACACGCTCATGCACAAACCACACACTCACAAGCACACACACATACACACACACACACACACGCATGAACACACCAGGCACTCAAAAGCACACACACACAATGCACACAGAAAAGATACTTAAAGGCAGGCAACTGGACAAAGGGTCAAGTAGTAAATAATTCCAATAATTTAAGAAGAAAATACATATGCCTTTATGTAGATAGACAAGAAATTAAATAGAGGTACAAGACAGGCAGTTGTAGGGTAAAATGGTCAGGTAGCTCTACCTACAGGTTAAGTGTTAAAACACCTCCTGGTGACGATAAATTGACTTTATTGTGAAATGAAAGCATTGTTATTAACTCTTATTTCACCTGACTTGAATATAACTCAGGTGTCACACTTAACACTAATATAGTTGAGAACTAAAGTAATTTTTTTTTGGTTGTTGCAAAGGTGTATTCTATCGTAAATATATGTTTGTTTAAAGATAAAGGTATGTGCCATCATTTACTAATGTTATCCGATTAAATTTCAAGATAAAAAACAAAACTGTATTTTCTATCGGGATTTTTACAGAAATTATTATCATCGACGAGAAAATGCCAGTGTATATGCTTTACTATTGAAGCGAAAATTTCACAGACAAGAAAATGACGAATTTAGCTCTTAAATGTAAAACAAAAGCTTAGTGCATAATTGGTTGTATATATATTAATTTGAAAAAAAAAAATAATTAACAACTTTAAAGAATGTAAGCAGTTGTCATCGGGGCCCTCAGGTGAAGCACAGAATAGTGACAGTGCACTCTACCAGGCATGTCGTAAGAGGCGTTTAAGGGTAGGGTCGGGTCTGAGTGTAGCTATCTCATCCCGTAAAAAGAATAGCTACAAAAACCAACCATCCATAGATAAGTCAAAGAGAGAAGCAAGAAAAACCCAGCCAACCAAGATCTAGTAGAGGAAGTATAGATAACACGGGGCGGAGAAAGCCCAAAGGAGTATGGATCGTTGCTGCACACCCCTTTACCTAGAAACAGTTTCAGAATTGGCACCTGGAATGTTAAGAATATGTACGATTAAGGAAGAACAATGGAGGTAGTAAGGGAAATAAAACGCTTTAGGATAAGTATTTTGGGATTATGTGATGATAGAAGAATCGGGTGGCATAACGAGAATTTGAGATGGATCGGGCGGAAAGCGTATTCTAAATTCAAGGGAAACTATTTTTTTTCTTATGCCATATAGAGGAAAATTCTTCCCACAGTAAATCAGTGACCCTGATGCTATCGAAAGTAGCAAAGAGGGCACTAAAAGAATGGAAAGCTGTGAGTCTAGGATAAGAAAAGAGCGTCACTGAGACAAGCGAAACAGAAGATGAACATGTCGCTAATACAGAATTATGCACAAACAAATCTATAAGATACGTCGCTTAAAGGGGAATTGCCCATGCAACTTCAAAATATTATAAATAATGAAAGAAAGAATAATATAAAAATGTTGATGGGCTACCTAAATGCTATGATTTGATCAGATAATACATGTTAAGAAGAGATTATGGGAAAACATGGTCTAGGAGTAATGAATGAAAATGGAGAATTATTCACCAATTTCTGTGCAGAGAACCCTTATGTTATTGGTGGAATCTTTTTCACCCATAAAAAAATACACAAGGCAACATTGGAATCACCAGACCATAAGACAGCCAATCAAATTGATCAGCTATGTAATAACAAACAGTTTAGATTATCCCTTTATGATGTTAGGGCTTTCAGAGGTGTCGATTTACTGACCGTTTTCTGTTGATAAGTAAAATCAAGTTGAAACTTAAAATATACATAACATCTTCTACTCATAGAAACAAGTAAAATGTAGTTCATCTTAATGATAAATGAGTTTAGAAACAATTTTGATTAGCAGTCTATAATACGTATCAGGTGTTGCAGCAGATAGCTGAAGATGTAAGCACTGAAGTCTGTTGGGATAGGGGAAAAAAAGAATATTGAATTAATCTTATGTAGAAGTTCTTGGTAAGAAAGAATTTAAAATAAAGCGGGGATAACACTAGAACCATTAACATGATTGAGGAGAGAAAAAGAAAACAAGGTTAACTTAAAAAATAGCAAAACTAGAACTTCTAAATTGCACAGAAGCCAAAAAAGAAGGCGTATCAGGGCAGACACAGTGAAATATTTAGATGACCTAGCACAAGAAGCAGATATAGCAGCAGCAAAAGGAAACCTCAGAGACCTTTACAGTAACACACGGACCTTAGCTGGTAAATACAGTCAGCCAACTGGGTCAATTTAAAAAAAAAAAATAGTCAAGGAAAGGTACTTACCAACACTAAAGATCAGAGGAGAAATTGACTGAATATTTTGAAATGCTTCTAAATAGATCAGCCCCAAAGGTACCGCCAGATACACAACCTATATAAATAGAACTAGATTTACACTGTGAGATCTTATCAGGATGAAATTTTTTATTTGAAGCTCCACCCTGGCTTTTGCCGGGGGCCGCAATATAGGCAGGCCATAAATATGGCTAAATGTCTGAACGCGGTTTCTGGGACCTCTCCACGGCGATCCTCATCCGCATGGTGGCACTTTGTGTCATTGGGTGTTTATCGCTTGTGTGATGTCCTGGTGGGGTAGAAAATCAGTCAGTCAGTACACTGTGAGATAAAATTTTATTAGGAAATTAGGCAATCAATCTTCTAAAGGAAGGGAAGGCGGAAAAGGTCCAGATCGCATCCCAGCAGAAGCTATTAGGGTCAACATAAACACAGAAAAAGAGTTGCTAAAGAGATTATTTAGTAAAGTCTGGAGACCGTAGAAATAGATGCAGACTGTTGAACTGCCTAAAAATAGGAGTTTAACAGGAGTCTGAGAACCATAGACGAATTATTTTGCTCTCAGTTCCTGGTAAGATATTAACTAGGATTATTTTGGAAAGACTAAAAATGCTACTGATATAAAGCTAAGAGATGAAAAGGCAGTTTTTCTGCCAAATAGATCCTGTACTGACCAGATAGCCACATTGCGTATAATAATCGAGCAGAGCATTGCACTGAATTCACCACTTAACATTGTATTCATAAACTATGAAAAGGCTATTGACAATACTGATAGGCAGTCTGTCTATAAATTGATAGGGCACTATGGAGTCCCCCAAACAATTGTTAACATAGTAAAGGACACACAGAGAAACATAAAAAATCGAGTTCTTTGTGAAGGAAAGCTAACAGATAATTTGAAATGAAAAACAGATGTACGACAGGGATGTCTTTTGTAGCTTTTTTTTTTTTTTTTTTTTTGACTGGCAATAGATTGGATTATGAAGACATCAAATGCTATAACGCCATGAATGGAATTCAGTGGACCCTTACATAACATGGCGTTGCAGGAGGTGTCTTTTGTGCAGCCGAGTATGAGTCTCATGGCCTCATTCTGTACTCGGTCCAGTCTTTCTAGCTGGGTTTTGCTGACAGTGAGGAGGCCAAGACCATAGTCAATGACGCTAAGCACAAGCCCTTGATAGAGAAGGAAAAGTAGACGTTGTTCAATATCAACTGCTGCTAGCACCTTGAGTGCTGTCAAACCTTTCCTGGCTCTAAGTATGACGTTGTCTACGTGGCATTTGTATGACAAGCATCTATCAAATGTCATGCCCAGGTATTTCATGGTGTCCGTTCTCTCGATGTCTACACCACATATGCTTACGACTGGCGTTGGTGTACTCACGATGTGGGTATTCAGAGAGAACCATGTTAAGGAGGCTTTGGACGGGTTCACCTGAGCTCTTGATTCCTGGCACCACTCACTAAGTCTGTCTAGTTCGTGTTGTAGTGTGGGTGTGTATGTATTGATGTGTGTATATATATGTGTGTATGTATGTTTTCATGTGAGTGTAAATGTGTGGTTGTGGGTGTCTGTACATGTGATTGTTTGTGTGTGTATGCATGCATGCATGTGTAGGTGTGTATGTATGGAATGTGTGTGTCCATATATGTATGTGTGTCTTTTCTGTTTGTGAATATATGTAGATATATATATGTATGTATGTATGTATGTGTTAGGTATGTCTGTACATGAGTGTGCATGTATGAGAATGTGAGAGCACATATATATGTGTGTGAGTGTGTAAGATTGTGTACACATGATGTATGTATTACATTCTATAATGTATATTTTTAATCTTTATAACATGCATTTTAGATAACAGGCATTGGTACTCTGAAAAAAATGATTGCTTAGAAGGGCCGAATGTCAGACGGGCCTGCGTGCCCAATTTGTAACCCTTTGAAAATAAAGTTTGTTCGTTCGTTCGTTCGTTCGTTCTTCTTCTTCTTCTTCTTCTTCTTCTTCTTCTTCTTCTTCTTCTTCTTCTTCTTCTTCTTCTTCTTCTTCTTCTTCTTCTTCTTCTTTTTCTTCTTCTTCTTCTTCTTCTTCTTCTTCTTCTTCTTCTTCTTCTTCTTCTTCTTCTTCTTCTTCTTCTTCTTCTTCTTCTTCTTCTTCTTCTTCTTCTTCTTCTTCTTCTTCTTTTTCCTTCTTCTTCTTCTTCTTCTTCTTCTTCTTCTTCTTCTTTCTTCTTCTTCTTCTTCTTCTTCTTCTTCTTCTTCTTCTTCTTCTTCTTCTTCTTCTTCTTCTTCTTCTTCTTCTTCTTCTTCTTCTTCTTCTTCTTCTTCTTCTTCTTCTTTTTCTTTGTCTTCTTCATCTTCGTCTTCTTCGTCTTCTTCTTCGTCTTCTTCTTCGTCTTCATGTTCAACAGCTGTAATCTTTATTGTAATTTACTGAGTGTACGCTCGTCTAAGTGAACAAGTGGAGGTGAGAAAGGAGGAACAATCATTCGATATTGGTCCAGAATTAGAAAAGTTTGTCTGCGTGATTGAATACTTAGAGTAAAATATGTTTCCTGTTAGCGAATACTAGGGAGTCCCTGTGGCGGAGCGGCTAGACGCTCGCCGCGGATCGGAAGGCAGTGGGTTCGCTACCTGGCGGAGCCGGTCTTCTTTTTTTTTTAAATGACCTTGACTCCCAGGTCAACCCAGTCTTGAGTGGGTACCGGGTGCAATCCCGGGAAGTAGAGGCGGCTGGCGTTACGCTGACCACATCACCTACTTGTGTGCCGATTGGTCTATAAAAATTTAGGTCTAGCCCTATATGCCCTTTACGCCTAAAGGCGTGGAAAGAGGTCCTTTACATTTTTTACTTTTTTTTAGCGAAAACTTCGACAGCAAAACGCATCAAGAATGCACCGCTACAAACATGTATGCTAAATGCTGAGCAAAGAAATAGGCGTGAATGTCAACCATGATTTTGTAAGTAGTAAAACGGCTGTGGTTGTGTGATCTGAGAGTGGTTAGTGTAATCAACGAGCCTTAGACGCTGATTGACTCAACGTGACTGCATCTGTTTGAATTACTTAGTAAACAACATCCGTTTCATCCTGGCTTTCATGTGGGTTGAGTCTGACTGGCAAGACGGACAGGCTTTCAAATCTCTGCCAACTGCGATTTTTTTTTTTTTTTAATAAATATTTTCAAATTGTCCATTGCTTGAAAATGATTTTATAAATATTTCAATGGCCCCTGGCAGGATAAAACCTCTTCCTCGATGGATGATAAGTTAAGACATAGCTCAGACTCTGATGTTTGCCCTTCCGACAATACTTTCAACATTATTCAAAAAGAGTTTAAGATAAAATTGTATTACCATACATAAGTAGTAAGTCATTCATTCATTCAGTAGCATGTCCCTCGCGGAACCTCGCTGCCATAACAACCATCCGGAAAACCTTCCTATCCTGAGCAAGATGTCCTGCGTCTGATACACCCATCTGGAGATCATCTGCCACATCCTGCACCCATCTTCTCCTTGGCCTTCCTCTTCCTCTCTTCCCAGGCATATACCCCTCCATTATTGTTCTCTCTAGACTTCCATGACGTTTCAAGTGACCAAAATAAGTAGTAAGTAGGTCTACAATATAATGAACAGGCAATGTTTGTTTACTTTTTCACAGAGATCTTAAAAGGTAAGATGTTAGCTTAGGATAATCTAAAAACAATAACAATGTTCAAATATGTATATATAATGTATTATATATACATATATCCATATTTATATATATATCATTATATATATATATATATATATATAGTGGTTAGTTGCGTATCCTTCACAGGACGTTGCAGAACTAACCTAAGCAGCCCCTGGCTGTTGTGTGGTTTCTCTAGGAAAATTTACGTCCAGTAGTTTGCCATTGCCTCTGGACGGTCGGCCCGCTGATACCACTGTCGAAACCAACGCAAGGCGCATGGCCTGAAGCTGGAATCGAACCCAGCAACTTGGCATTACAAAGCGTTCGAATCGACTTAGCCACAGAGCCGACTGTATATATTTTATATATATATATATATATATATATATATATATATATATATATATACATATATAAAAATATATATATATATATATATATATATATATATATATATATATATAGGTTAAAAGATATACATATAGTGTATTATCGTCAAAATAAAAAAAAGTAAAACATTCTTTCTCACACCGTTAGGTCTACTATTGATTTTTGACAATGCAAGAACATATAAGAGAAATAGGCATGTAACCAGTGATAGTCAATATCACGTTTGTCGCCTTAACTTGATAGGAAATTTAAAAAGTAAGGACTGAGATCCTTGTCAACATAATTAGTCTCCTTTAGCATATAAGGGTACATATATATTTTATAGACCAATACACTCGGCGGGTAATATAGCCCACATCACACCGGCCGCTTTAACTTTTTGAGATTGTTACCTGATATACATTTAAGGTTGGGTCGACATGGAAGCCAAGGTCATTTGTCTTTTAGACTTTACATATGCACACATATATACTCCATGGCGACATCATGAAAGTGATCAGTCTGGTTTTATTCTAGACAAGGGAATGATTAACTGATTTAAGAATCTACATCATAGTATACTAGGCATGCCAAAATATGCTCCTTCGTTCCCCAGAGCAAATGTATGGATGTGCAGATGAATGTTCCAGACAGTATATCTTCGGGAGATGCTGGGATCTTGCTTGTTATCTACTTATGCAACATTTGCCCATTTTGAAACTTCCGCTTTACCAGTTGAGAATCAGCTAGTACAATTTCTCTGGAACTTTTATTATCTGCTGACTACTTTAGCGCTCCAATGAGTGTCTCAAACTAAATCCTTATGTTTGAATATATATTTAAAAAAACATTTTGAGACTGTCTTTCTTCTCAATCAAGCAGGAAACCTCTAGCCAGATCTTTGACTCCGATGAACAGAACCATCGATGTCCATGATTGCTTCATCTAGCCCAGTGCCCTCATCTTTCATGTATCTCTCTATTTCGGTCATACCGTCACACAAATCTCTACATTCCCTGCCTAATGTGTTAATAACCTGCTGGAAAATGCTGTTGTGTGTTTTCCTGCCGACACATTGTATTTCAACACCACAGAGATTGCCAGCCTGATGGTATCTTCTGCTGTATATGCTTTTTTTTTTCATACACCTCGTATGCGTTCCTACCAGCATTGTCCCTTTCCCCTTTGATGGTGTATAGCTACCCATGGTGTCCCCATGCATGCCCGTTCTTTCTAGATGTAATATTAGTTTCTTCGCAACAATTTTTTTTTTCGCTAGCAGTTGCCTCACTGGCTTAGAAGGGTGGAGATTTTACAAATTCTTATTTGTGCGGGATCCCTGTTTGGTTCTCGAAATAGTGTAATATAACTGTGTAGCAAGTCGTCAGGTGCATTTGGCGTATCTATGCAATCATTAACATCCGTCACAACTCGTATTATTTCATCAATACTTTACTATTTGATACCATAAAAGGGTACACCGTTTGTGGAGGAGGGGGTGGGGAAGAGGGAAATGTCCTTTGAATATAATGTAAACCCATGACCATGGTGACATTTTGCAAATGGGCTAGATATTGGACTACTGAGGTTTCCTCGTCCATACTGTATGTTACAGCTTAATAACAGTTAACATTTCAGATATCGAAAATTGTTGATGTATAACATCTGTGATTTGAGTAATGACGATCAGTATTTACTTAAAAAGACTTCAGAATTTCGCAGACATTTCTGTATTTCTAACAGGCATTTTATTACCGATCTCTGTTGAAAGTTTTGTTCTAGAATAAAGTTCATATTACAATCACCATTCATTTTTGTTTCGTGTCTTTAAAGTTTACTGTAAACTTTGTTTCCTCTAGTGAAGTTTATATTACCTTCTCTTTTGTTTACTCGGCTGCTACTTGGAAGTCCAACTCTTGCTTTTTACTTCGACAGATAATGTGACCGACATTCCAACACAATTTTAGATAACTTTTTTCTGACGATCTGTAGTTTCCTTACTAAAATACTAGACCTAACTGGCCCCATTCCTAGGGCTCTCGTCCGGAACCAAGTGTCCTTCTCTGTCTTTGCTGGAAACTACTCTCATCCTCTCGGACTTCTTTATCTACAAACTAAAGCCTGCACCTTTTCTAATTCGCTAGCCTCTTGTTCTCATAACTATCAGTGATTGCTAGCATCCCATTGATTACTTCCTATCAGGCTTGACCTTGCCAATCTAACCGTAAGTCCGTCCATTCCCGCGCATTGTGCACCTGTTTTTGTTAGATGCCTGAGACCAATAACATAAGGATAAGATGTCTTTCTTTGTGGCCACCTGGCCTAAATTGTTTCGCCTAATTATTTTTGCGTTAGGTAAATTGTATCTAAAACGATAGTCGTTATTCCATCTCTTAACAAACGGGCGTCCCAATTATGCTCCATGACCCGTGGACGTTTAGCTGGCTGGATTGTATCACGAGGCCTTGGTATCATTTGAATAACTGCTGCTGTTTCTATTTTCCTTTTGAGTAGTCTGTGCCTGTAAAGTTCTTTTAGCTAAAGTAGCGTTCAATACTGTTTCGGCTCTGGCCCTACTAACTCGTTTTAACAAAACACACGTACATGCACGCACACATGTGGACATACAAACAAACAATATGGTGCAGTTATCGATGCTGGCCTGCTAATCTAATGGAAGTGGGTTTGGACCCTGACGAAGCTATACTTTTTTAAAACATAACTTTGGCTAAGGTGTCAGAGCAGCGTGAAATGGGTCTATTTGGGGTCCTAGTTAGAAAAGGCGACCGGAGTGATGTTGACCTCATCATTCATCGAGCGCTGATTGGTTCTATAAAATATAGTTCTAGCCCTATATGCCCAATACGAAACAATATCATTTACTGTCTTTGTGTATGTGTATAACGTGCCCGGCTCTCTAGCGAAGTTGGTTGAACCTGACTTTCGCGGCAGCCGGGTGACGAACTCCTTGTGGTCCGGGTTCACTCCCAGGGGTAGGCAGAAAAGCCACATTTCTCCTATTTTAATGGTACCTATAATGGAATCAAGGCCGAAGGGTTGCGATATTTATAGTACCGAGCCAAAGGGTTAACAACTCATGGTTTCTGGATACGTAAATTAAAAAAAATAAAATAAAATAAAATAAAAAAATAATGTGTATAACAACGTCCTCTGACTAAATATTTAGTCAAATAGTATAATTGACCAATACTTTCTGCAATTCAGTACTTATAAAATGATTTTCCCTTATTCCAGCCTATTTACTGGTCAGTCGTGGATAAATTTTGGACATTCGAGCGCAGACTGTCCACACGAACGCACCTCTCTTTTACGCTTGAACGCTGACTCTCCATTCGTAGCCAGATTCTCGATAATCAGATACTTGACACCGATTCGCTTGATATTCGGCTGAGTCAGTCTTGACTGGTTATTAGACATTCGGCGTTGCGGGTGGAGTTTCAGTAGCCAGTTACAGCACCATTTTGTAATCGATTGTAGTAGTGGGAGTTCGTTGCCCCACTGCTACTAGTAATAGTCTCTGTGATCGAGTAGCAAGGTATGCTTACCATCCAGACTCAGTCGCTCAGACCTTTTCGGCTGGATCAGCCAGAATCGGTACGCCATTGCCAGGGCATAGATCGCTAAGTTCCTACAGGGCTTGATCTGTCCGGCTGGCTACTCGAGGAAAGGTATCGATCGCTTGAACTGGTTCGGTGAACGGTCGGGCTTGGTTAGCTGCCAGCAACACGATCTACACAGGTGACCAGTGTTATATTTTCCAAGGACATCACAAGAAGTCTCGGTATACTGGAACATACCGAGCCGAGGATCACCAGAGGAAGGAACAACGCCCTAGGTAAATATAAACTGCTAACTGGTGTTGGTAAAAAAAACGAAAAACTTCTTGCCTCTTTCAACCGGCTCCTATACTGAGCGTTGGTTATATCGAAGCGGTGTTTTGTTGCCTGGAGTTTGTTCTCCAGTTATTGTCGTTTCTGTGCGGCGATCGTATTACGCCTAAGGTTTTGTTGCTGTTGTCATGATGAGGTAAGGGATCTCGGTCTGCCCTAAAAAGGGCGGACCATAGCCTTTGGACGGCCTGGATCGGGTAGAGGTGGGAGTGGCTTTGGTGGCGGACATCGTGTCGTCTGGTTGTGGGCTGTCAGGTTTCTCCGGCTGGTGGGCGGGGTTTGTTCAGCTGTCATGGCGGCTTGTTTATGGGCTGTCGTAGTAGGTGGGCCGTTTGTACTCGAATGTAAACAGTTTGCTGGCGGTTACTTTCTTGAGCGCTTCTTTGGCTTTCGTTTGTTTGGCTAGGTTTTCTGCTGCCAGTATCTTTGCTTCTTCTTTGTCTGCTGCCTGAATTGCTATTCTGTCTTCCTCCTCCTGGGCTTTTGCTGCTGCCTTTTCTTGTTCTTCTTCTTCTCTCCACATGCTCTCGTAGGTTTCAATCATCTCTTGCTTTTTCTTTTCCTTCTCTTTCTTGGCTTTTACTATGCCGTTGACGGTTTTGCTTGTTGCTTGGATTGCTGTTCTCAGTTTGGTGCATTCGTCGCTTGATCTCGTTAGCTTTTCTGTGGTTTCTGTTAAATCTTTCTTGAGACTGGCGACATCGGATAGGAGTGATGTGATTGTATTCTGCTGTTCCGCGCGTCTGGTCTCCTCCGCTGCGTTTTGTTTGGTCTGCTTCTTGGTTTCAGCAAGCAGGGCCATTGCGTTTACCTTGAATTCTGTTAAGTCGGTCACCCCTGCTTTCAGTCGCTTCTGATTTTCTAGCACTTCTTGCAGGATGCCTCGGAGGGTGGATATTTCGTCTCTTTCCTCTGTTCTTTTTCGGTCGGTCTCTGCTTTGTCTTTCTTGAGGGCCACGATCTCAGTCTTCATCAGTGCTAGCTCGCTCCGGAGTTTCGCTATTTCAGTGATGGCGACTAGACTTGTTTCTCCGTGATTTCTGGTTGTGATGGGTGCCACGTATCTCTTTTTTGCTGCTGTGTGGGTGGTTACTCTGCTGGTGGTGTTTCGCAACATAGTTCTCCTGCATTCTTTTAGATACGGGCACCCCATGTATCTCGCACTGTGTGCTCCTGCGCAATTGGAGCATCTCCGGCTGGCGTTTGGTTTTCGGAAGTCCATGTCCATCTTGGCCAAGGGACATTCCTTAAAGTCGTGCGGCTTGGAGCAGTACCTGCACGATAGGCTGCCGCGGCAGGCTGCGGCTGTGTGCCACGCCTTGTTGCAGCGTGAGCACTGCAGGATTTCTGTGTCGTGGGCGCCCGGTCGCTGATGCTGCTGTCTTAGTGGTCGGGTGTCGGTGGCTCCCTGCGCCACGACTGGGGCGGCTTCTGGGTAGATGGGTGCCTCGATAGGGCCTACATCCAAGGCTGGTGGCTTCTGGGCTGGTGTCTCCTCCGGGTCGTCGACCGGTTCTGGCATCGTCAGTTCTGGTGCGGCGATAGGTGCTTCCTCCTTGTTGGCTGAGGTTGCCCTGGTGTCCCGGCGCTGGACCGGATTCTTCTTACCACGGGCCACGGTTTCGTGTGGCTGAGGCTGGTAAGTCGGGCGGCAATTGATTGCTCGGTCCCTGCAGAGTCTGGCAAGGCTTGTTAGAGTAGCCTGAAAAGGACACCCAAGCGTGCTTTTCTCCGCAGTTCTCGAGACAATCGTTAAACAAAAACTGGCTGGTGTGATGGCTCCTTAACAATGCTGTGCCCCCGGGCCGCTAATAACCCACCCGCAGACGAATAACAATAGCGTGGTCGAGCCAAAACGCAGCCGAATATCAAGCGAGTTCTGACCAGTATCTAGCTATTGATAATCTGGCTGCGAATGGATAGTTAGCAAGCTAACGAGAGACACGTGGCTGATCGGGCGGTAGAGCGAGCGAGCGAGAGAGAGCTGTGTCCGACTTGGCTGTCTGCGCTGGACTGTGTGGTTTTGATAAATATAAACTACTTCACTAACGCTTTAAACCGCGACTTAGGGCGTACGTTCAAACCTCCAAAAAACAATCATCAACTAATTTATAAGCAACTATGACTCGGAACACGAGGGCCAGCTCGCGGGCCAAATCGACCGAACCCGAAAAGTTCGCAGAAATGCCCGCTGGGAAGGACCCGCCGATCACCACAAATAAAGAAACAATTGTAGACCCGCCGGTGCAGGAAGCCGCTCCTCCTGTTACGACATCGGTAGCCGCGCCCAGTGAGGCGGTCGCGACGCCAAGCTACGCCGACAAAGTGTCGCGAGGAGTGGCCATTCCTCAAGAGCCACGCACCAAAGGGAGGGGCAAGGGCCTGCCAATCATCTATCTATCTATCTATCTATCTATCTATCTATCTATCTATCTATCTATCTATCTATCTATCTATCTATCTATCTATCTATCTATCTATCTATCTATCTATCTATCTATCTATCTATCTATCTATCTATCTATCTATCTATCTATCTATCTATCTATCTATCTATCTATCCATCCATCCATCCATCCATCCATCCATCCATCCATCCATCTATCCATCCATCCATCCATCCATCCATCCATCCATCCATCCATCCATCCATCCATCCATCCATCCATCCATCTATCTATCTATCTATCTATCTATCTATCTATCTATCTATCTATCTATCTATCTATCTATCTATCTATCTATCTATCTATCTATCTATCTATCTATCTATCTATCTATCTATCTATCTATCTATCTATCTATCTATCTATCTATCTATCTGTCTGTCTGTCTATCTATCTATATATCCATATATCTATCTGTCTTTCTGTCTGTCTGTGTGTCTGTCTGTCTGTCTGCATACCTGTGTTTTACAGGATCATTGCTATTGGTGCTGATTTCATTATTGCACTGAGAACTTTTGACTCAGGCTTGAATCAGAGGTAGAAGGTAGCACTTATGGATTACTATCCTTTTGTTATGATCCATTTAACCCATCAACAAAAACCCTGTTTTAATCGTGTTTATATCTCTTGACCCATCAAGAGTATATCCCTCTGGTTCCATCTTGATATATTGCTATCTATCTATCTATCTATCTATCTATCTATCTATCTATCTATCTATCTATCTATCTATCTATCTATCTATCTATCTATCTATCTATCTATCTATCTATCTATCTATCTATCTATCTATCTATCTATCTATCTATCTATCTATCTATCTATCTATCTATCTATCTATCTATCTATCTATCTATCTATCTATCTATCTATCTATCTATCTATCTATCTATCTATCTATCTATCTATCTATCTATCTATCTATCTATCTATCTATCTATCTATCTATCTATCTATCTATCTATCTATCTATCTATCTCTATCTATCTATCTATCTATCTATCTATCTATCTATCTATCTATCTATCTATCTATCTATCTATCTATCTATCTATCTATCTATCTATCTAACAGATATGTATGTATGTTTGTATGTATGTATGTATGTATGTATGTATGTATGTATGTATGTATGTATGTATGTATGTATGTATGTATGTATGTATGTATGTATGTATGTATGTATGTATGTATGTATGTATGTATGTATGTATGTATGTATGTATGTTATCTCATTGCAAGTGTTTACTGGTAGCATCCGGAGACGTCGACAGAAAAAATCAGTGGAATCAGTTGTTTTTTTCAAAAATGTTCGTTAAAATATTAGATTTTCTAAATTTAAAACAAGTCTAACTCTTCTGGTTTTATACTCTTTGTCCTTTTGTTTGAGTCTTCTTACCTTTTAGCACACACAAACACACACACACACACACAAACACACACACATTTATATATATAGCTACGGTTAGCAACCTAGATGTTTTAAAAGAGGCAAATGGTCGAAGAGAACATATCACAAACATCAGAAAGAGATAGTACTCATTTTTTGGTCATGTTATGAGAAGAGAATAAATGGAACATGTTGTGACCACTGAAAGGAATTGTGGAAAAACTAGAAGAAGACAACGTGAAAAGATTCTTGACAGTCTTTTCTCATGTCATGGAGGGATGTCAACGCACGAACTATAATACACGCAGTTGCCGATTGAGGAGAGGCATGATCACTCACGCCAGTGGGCCAGGCCCTTGATTATGATGATATATTGAGTAAAACGGTTTTGCTAGTCAAAGGCATCATATACATATATATGTGTATATACATACACATATATACACATATATACACAACACACACACATATATATATATATAAAATAAGCAAGTCTTGCTAGTAACACTCGTCATCGCTGTTTCCTGTGATTCGCATACCCACCTTCGGAAAATGTAACATTATCTTCCGGAAAAAAAAACGGAAGTTTGCCACCTGTTAACAATAAAATTGCTTTCACTGAAATAAATGTGTTTTTCTAGTTTTCTTACCGCCCCCAAGTTGTAGCCGTGTTTTTGGTGTGTTTTGTTACATATTGTTGTGATAATGATATAATTTACAGATTATGAAAGAGAAACATTTTAGGTCTGGCAACTCATTCATCTTTTTTAACAACTGAACATGTTTCTGGAGATAAAGGAGGACGGCAAAACATGCACAACCACTGTTCTGTTATCATAGAAATGTGTTTTAAAGGGAATTGAATCATTCTATTTAATATCATTTCATCTAGGAGGTCCCATGTACGACCTCTGGGTGTAACCAGAGGGTCTGGCCGGCTCACTACACTCAGGGGAAAGGAAAGAAGGACATGTAACCAGATTGTGACCAGTGCCATCAGTATTGGAACTCAGCGCTGGCTGCTAAAGATGAGGACGGAGCACGCATGAGAATGCTCTGAGTGACGTGATGTTAATTCTTGACTCATGTCAACTGGGTTGTTCTGTTATGTCATAGAGATGTGTCATAAATGGAACTGAAACATTCTGCTGCCTATCCTGAGATACAGGTCGAGCCGGACATACTCCGTGCAGAGTGGCAGTCATCACTTCAGAGGTCCTGGGTGGCTAGCCTTTTTGGGGAAACATTTTCCGCTGATGTAGAAGTTTCACGGAATAAACAGGCGGACATAATGGCTGGCTCTGTCCCAGTCGGTGGTGAGTTTACACAGGAAAAGGGAACAATCCAGAGACACGATTAAATTATTACGGTTTAGGGAGAATATTACAGGTAGCAGTGTCCAGAGAATCTGATCAACTGTATACACTCAGACCAAAGGCAAGACGAACTTAAAATCAAACTGATACTGGCATCGTCAGAACTTGAACATTTCGCTTGCTGTTGAAGATTACTAAGCAGTGCTTACAGGAATGTCGCCAGTGCTCCGATGTCAGTTTTTAGCCGAACACTTGTTATTACTTGGAGCTTACTGCAACATCTGTGCACTGATTCTATTGGCTCTAAACAAAAGCAGATTACTCTGATACATTCTCAAATGCTACAACACAGCAACTGTAACAGGAAAACACGTTGAGAAAACAACAGACAGCTGATAACGATTCCGTTTTTTTCTGCAACGATGTCATCTCTATCAAACACGTCAGAGGATAAATGTATAGGGTTCTTAGGGTGTTCACTGGTATGTTATTACAGTCAACCCACACGGATTTACACTGTCACTGCGTCCGATGCTTGCACTTGTCAAGCTCACAAAAATTGCATCAGAAATGTCGCAGGCAACACGGTCTTTCATTTACTTAGCCAGGTTTTTTTCGGTTGGTAAAGTGAAACAATCAACCCCTCATTTCAGGCTTCAGTCACTTCGTGCACTTCAACCTCAATCAAGACTAAAAAGAAACAACGCTAGGCTATCTTAGATTTTTGTGTGTGGCTTTCATTTCTTTTCCTTCTAGAATGTTCTCACGCTTTGCTCACACTGCTGCTCATGACTTTTTGGCACCTAGTTCGTGCTTACCTCGACTTGTCACTCAGTCTGTTCACTCATACATTATTCTCAGAATAGTTTATGAAAATGAGATACGCAGGAGGAAATAACCCAATACCACACTCAACAATGATATAATGGGGCAAACATAACCAAGTGGTCTACAACCACCAGCCTTAAATGGCCTCTATGCAAAACCATGCAGAAGCTCAAAATTGCACTTTCTGTTTGCAGAAAAGCCCGAAGCCATGGAAATATATACACGGCGCTAAAATAAAGTACTAAAAGAGTTAAGGGAGATTGTGGATCAAACCAGGATAAGGTCTAACGCAAGGGCTAATTCAACTGCCCCCCCCCCTCGACCTCCCCCCCCCCCACTCATGCGCTTCCTCAAGGCTGGGCAGATTTCGAAAGGTAAAGTCAACAAAGACGCGTACGCTCTATCAATACTTGACAGTAAGCGGGACTAGTCACTGGCTGTCGATACCTGGCTTCGAAAAGTACTCAGAGTCAATCCGAACGCCCGACCTGAGACAAGACATGGTTCTGCACTCTGAGGAAAAACGCCAGCTCGTCCTAATAGAGATGATTGTGCCGTACGAGTCACGGATGGAAGAAAATCACCTGTATAAGGTCGAAAAGGTGAACTCGTAGCAGGTCTGAAAAAAAGATAAAGCGTACACAGTAAAATCTTCACCGTCGAGGTATGCGCAAAAGGACTTATCTCCACTTACACATACAATGTGCTATAGCAGCTGGGCTTGCGAGGAACAGAGCGTAAAAGGTCACTAAACTAGGGCGAAGCAAGTGAAAGGGTTTCGAGCTGGCTTTGGACAGACCGAAACGTCGTTGGGGATCAGCCTTGGGAGATTGGTTCGACCCTTAGTGGAAAATATCTTTTCATCCCTATAAATACAAAGTGTCCGATAAATGTCTGCCAGTGTCTCTCTACTCAATTTCAAAGTCTAACACATGTTCGATGAACCAACCTTGAGCTTGCCACGCTGGTCATGAAGGTAATCAGCTAATTTGCTATCGCAGCAACAAATATAGCACCAGATCTCACAATACCTGTCGCAAAGTCACCATATCGTCTTGCCCGTGTTCGAGAGTCCAATAAAGTGCACAAGGGGAAGATTGAGGCCTGCAGTCATATACCAGGTCGGCTTACCTCCTTAGATTTTATAGGAAGTAATGGGCCGAAACAATGGTCGATTGTCACAAGACGACCTCAGTGGTTCCAGAAGTTTGTACTCGTAGTAAGTTTTTCTGGTTATTGAGAGACAGAGAATTATATTTACTATGCCCTTAAACCAAATATTACTTTAAACCGCATGGATTTAATTGCTACCAGTCCTTTGCCAAGACAAAGCAACTGCGCTTTGTTTAGTATTACATAACACCACGTAATACAGTCCGCTGGTCTACCTGAGAAAGTTCAGACTAGTGGATGTTATGTTTGATTGTAAAGCCAGTGTCATAAATGTTATCTCCTGAACAGACTGTAGAGGCGATTCAACGAGGAACTAATTATCACACCTGAAATTATCTCCCCTGAGCTGAACCTTAGTGTCATAAAGGTTACATAACCCAGACTGAGTGGGGCCGTTTGAACAGACTAGATCAGGGAAATTAAGTAGACTGGTAGACATTGTGGCGACGAGAGGCTGGAGTTCACACATGTCAGTGAAATTCTCGGGGGGACAGGTTTTGAACAGGTATACATAGGTTCGGGAATTAAGCTTAGTCTATACTACCTTTTCCTAATAAGTCTACACATTCTGCTTGAAATAGTTCTTTGTGAGTATTCGGTATCTCAAGTTAGGGAACTGCTAAACTATTCCTATTTCTTGTATGTTTGTGTCACATGTTTTTCAGTGTATGTTTTTATGTGTATAAAATAAGATGTGAACAATGACATTTGCTATAATGAAATGTAATAATATTGTTTCCATGATCAACCCAAAACTTGTGCTTGGACTGTGGGAAATCATGCCCATATGCGCATAGTTTTAATAGCTCACCATGTGCTCACTGGAAAGACAATATTCCAGACACCATGCACATATAACATGGTTGGAGTTTTCAGCACATAACCTGCTCTACGTGTTCATGTAAAAACAATGTTTGGAAGTCTAAGTGATGACGGACACCAGACTTAGAAAGTCAACTATCATGACAGAGCATGAGAGGGTTGGCAGGATATGTGACGTCCATGAAAGACAAAAGACCTTCAGACTAGACTGGAGAGAATGTGGAATATAAGGAGGAGTGATGGGATATATTTTGTTATTTTATATTATATTAATTGATACATGTATTCTTAGTGTAAGTCAAGATACTACACGTATGTGTTTGTTTCCATGATTACAGTGCCTATGTGACGATCAGTCCATGAAGGAGACTACATTGTGTTAGACTCGGCCAGCTGGGAACGAGGTGGGGACGAGGTCGAGGGATGAAGTGGAGACTAAGCTGAAACAGGCAGAAAACAAGCAGGGAAGAAGCTGGAAGAGGAGGAAGAGCTTGACAGTGCTCACGGCTGTCAGAGGCTCTATGATAACTAAGTTATGTCATAAATTGTTCATACGTTATCACCTTCATCACACCATTCTAATCCTAGGTGCTGTTTTTTCGCTGAAGCATCTCATCACTATCATAACATTAACCAGTCACTGTTTGTGTAAACACAACACACTGGGAAATAGCATTTAAATGATTGTTAGTAAATAAAGCTGTATGTCAAGTTTTGTACTACATCGTTTGTTAAATTCCAAGTGTATTCAGTCTTACCTGTTTAACTAAACTGATAGATAGAATTACATTTGGTGGGGGCTCAAATAATATGATAATAATTCTTTAATTATTAATAATAATACCGGGAGAAGATGGGACGGAGAAGTCATTTGCCCTGTCTAATAATTCATTCAGTATAATGATATAGACATCTAAAACTCCTTTCCTTCTCTTGTGTGTACCAAGTGCAGATAATGTTAATGTACTTAAAGAGCCAATATGGCTGTTTTCTTGGATATCCAGGACTTTGTCTGAGAGCAACATAGCTCGGATTTTAGTTCTGTTAATCTGGTGGAGGGAATGTGTTGAGAGGAAAATCCCTACTCAACTTATAAAACATAAACCCATAGCGTCACGTCACATCGATGAAGGATCTTTCTACTGGTGATCGGTAGACCCCTGCTGTGCATGCTCCACTGTTGAGTTCTTCTTATTCTTCTTCTTGCGACATCCCATTCAAAATATTTAAAAAAAATAGTATACGCAGGATAAAAATGACTGATTGCAAAACTTAACAGCCACTATTCGGGTTTGAAAAATACAGGAATATGTCCCAAATCTCCATTCAACAGTACACTACCCTTACTTAGTAACCAGCTGTTCACTGTGGTATGGGTATTAAATGTTATTATGACGAAGCGATCAACTTCATAAGAACCACACTGAGTCTCTAAAGGAGAAACCCTTACTATATAAAACCACTTCGTCAACAGCTTAGACCTATTTTACTTTGTAAGAAGTCATACTCCAGTTGACCTCCTCACCGATCATTCTTAGCTAACTAGCAGCCACAGAACTATTTGCAATAATTACATTTTGCTTGAAAAAATAATTATAGTGTCGAAACCCACGTTTTTCTTCTCAAAGTCCATGCCATGTGGACTTTCACACGTCCATTGGCTTTGAGAGTCACATCAAGAATGACGCTATGGTTTTAAAATGTCCCAATGGCAGAGGCAGGAAATATTCCTTTCGCTAATTTACAATATAAATCGCTCCCAATAAATTTAGGATTAAAACAGATTAGGATTTAAATATCCAGAAGCAACATCATCATCATCATCAGGTGCCTTGCCGACTGGCGTGGGCGATCATGCCTCTCCATAATCCGCGATCTCCTGCAGCATGTATCAGTTCGTGTGCCGACACACCTCCATGCCATGCAACAAGACTGTCAAGCATCTTCTCTCGTTGTCTTCCTCTATCCCTTCTTCCACAGATCTTTCCAGTGGTCACAACATGTTCTATTTTCCCTCTTCTCATAACATGGCCGAAAAATGATGACTGTCTCCTTCTGATGTCAGTGATAAGTTGTCTTCGGGCTCCCGCCTCTTTTAAAACCTCTTGGTTGCTCTTTTTGGCTGTCCAAGGTATTCTAAGCATTCTTCTGTGAAACCACATCTCTGAGGCCTCTAAAAATTGTTTGGCCTGCCTACCGATTGTCCAGGATTCACATCCATATGTTAAAACTGGATGTATGTAGCAAGCAAGAATTCTTTTTCTAACTCTCAATGACAAGGATATATTGCACAAGATGTTTTTCATTTTATAAAATGCAGTTTTTGCCTGTCCAATTCTGTTTCTTATTTCAGTTATGCATCTTCCATCTGATGTTATCCATGTTCCCAGATACTTAAATTTCTGTACTTGTCTTAAAATAACACCATTGACTTTTATTACACATTTGGGAATAATTTGTTTCTTTGATACCACCATTACTTCTGTCTTCCCATCATTCAAACTGAGGCCCATTCTTCCACTTTTTAACACCACAATGTCTATCATTTCCTGTTATTCTTTCTGACTTGTTGCTATCAAGACTGTGTCATCAGCATAACGTAAATTGTTTATATTGTGCCCACCAACCACGATTCCGGGCATATCAATTAAAGATCTCATAATATATTCACTGTATATTGAAAACAAATCAGGTGAAAGTACACATCCTTGTCGTACGCCCCTCTTTATGCTTTGAAATGTACCTAAACAGTTGTTAATTCTTATAGCTGCTGTTTGCTGCCAATACATATTCTTTATTATTCTTAGATCTTTCCCATCAATGTTTAATTTTTCTAACAGTTTGATTACTTCTTCATGCTTCACACAGTCAAATGCTTTTGTAAAGTCTATGAAGCATAAGTACAAATCAGTCTTTACTTCTATAGCTCTTTCTGACAATGTCCTTAGGATGTATATGGCATTGTTTGTACCTTTTCCTTCTACAAATCCACACTGTTCATCGCTGATTTCTGGTTTAATTTTGTTTCTTATTCTTCTCATAATTATTCTCAGTAAAATCTTAGTCATGTGACTCATAAGACTTATTGTGCGATGGTCTTCACATTTTAAAGTTTCTTCGGCAGAGCTATAAATATGGATTTTAAAAGGTCATTTGGAATATACCCACTGTTATAAAGCATACTTATTTCTAAAGATCTCTTTCTTACCTGACGCTGCGAGACATTACACGAGTAGAGAAAGAAGAAGAAGAAGAAAAAGAAGAAGAAGAAGAAGAAGAAGAAGAAGAAGAAAGAAGAAGAAGAAAAAGAAGAAGAAGAAGAAGAAGAAGAAGAAGAAGAAGAAGAAGAAGAAGAAGAAGAAGAAGAAGAAGAAGAAGAAGAAGAAGAAGAAGAAGAAGAAGAAGAAGAAGAAGAAGAAGAAGAAGAAGAAGAAGAAGAAGAAGAAGAAGAAGAAGAAGAAGAAGAAGAAGAAGAAGAAGAAGAAGAAGAAGAAAAAGAAGAAGAAGAAGAAGAACAACAACAACAACAACAACAACAACAACAACAACAACAGCAACAACAACAAGAAGAACAAGAAGAAGAAAAAGAAGAACAAGAAGAAGATAAAGAAGAAAAAGAAGAAGATGAAGAAGATGAAGAAGAAGAAGAAGAAGAAGAAGAAGAAGAAGAAGAAGAAGAAGAAGAAGAAGAAGAAGAAGAAGAAGAAGAAGAAGAAGAAGAAGAAGAATGAACAAACAAACGAACAAAATAAATTTATTTTCAAAGGGGCAACACATTAGGCACGCATACCTTTCTTATATTTGACTCTTCCAAACTCCCATCTTTCACACAGCATTTGTAATTTATCAAAAAGCATGTTATGTTCATGTAATAATATGCGTATTATGTATATCAAATCAAAAACAAAAGCATGGTTATTAAAATGCATGTGCGACCTCGCGCGCGAACACACACACACCCACATACACACGCAAACCCAAAACTCACTTACACACGCCAACATAGACACCCAATACACACATACATACAAATATACATACATACAAATTGCACACAAACATACGTACATGCGTAAAAAACACACATACATACACACACATACATACATACATACCCACTCATACACAGTCACCAAAAAAGTCACACTGTCACAAACACACACTCTTAGACACACACGCATACAACCCAGACACATACAAACACACAAAAACTTACACAAAGGGCACCTACAAACACACACACCGACGCACACAGACATAAATCCACACAGATACACACAGGCAGCCACAGGCACACATACACACACACACACACACACACAAACATGAACACACGCAGGCAGGAAAACACACAGACACATACACACACAGGGCCATACACAACACTCACACATACACATATACATACACAGATACACACACAGACACGCATACGTTGACACTGCAGACACACATACGCTCATAGACATACTCGAAGACGCACAAACCGACACAGAGACACACGTACACGCAGACATTATATAATAGACACGCCCATAGCGACACACACAGATACATTCAAAAGCACACACACACATACGCACAGCCACAGATAGACACAGATACACACGCAGCCGCACACACAGACACATAATGGCACACACATACACACATACATACAAATACACCCACAGACACACAAACATTAACACAGACACACACACACGCAGACGCACACACACACAGACACACGACTCGTTTTCAAATAGACCCACATACACAAATTTACACAAAGACACACATACAAATTCACACGCAGACAATAGACACATTCCTAGAGACTCACACAGATACACACACATCTACACACACAGACACGCACAGCCAAAGACAGATACAGATACACACGCAACCACACACAGAAAAACACCTATGGACACATAATAGCAAACAAAAACACACACTAACACGCACCAACAGACTCACAAACACAGACTGACACTCACACTGACACGCACATAGACACACATGCAGACATGCTTACTGACACACACATTTATGCACTTAAAATAATGCATATAGACGCACCAACACAGAGACACGAACACAGACACAGACACGCACACAGGCAGGCACTGTCGTGGAGTGAACAGCCAACCCTACATTGTGGACTAGTCGTGACTCTGACATTCCTAGCGGGCACGTCACATTTCAAATTTAAACCCACCCGGGGAGGTATATAGTTCCTCATATTAATATATACCTCTATCTTGTGAAATAAACGTTTCAATACCCTCTAGTTGTTTTAAAGTCTACATTTTCAAACTTGCAACTGTGGGATAAATATTTCTTGAATATTATTCAGAAATTCTTGTAAGCATTTTTACTCCTTGGGCACTAATACAGCACTTCCTTTCTAGATACGCCAAGCGGAATCTGGGGCGGGGATTCTTTTGCCAGACCTCTGAGGTGTCGGGAGACGTTTTAATTCTCTCATTAAACTTGAGCGCTTTTAAAATTCCAGTTTAATCTTTGAAGGATTCCTTAGCTTGGGATGATACCTCCTTAGAAGTCAAGCAGACGAATCACAGTCCAGCCAACAATCACCAACCCATACCATCCCTAACACCTAACCTACCCAAAATCCGACCTATTGTTGCCACAACATCAACATGGCAGGAGCTTGTGTGTGAGTTCCAGTGGCTGAGAGACAGTATTGCAAGCCACATGTGTCATCAATCCAAGGAATCCTTCTTCATGAGCTTTGTTGGGCTCCAGTGCAGTTCCTTTGTCCTCATAGGTGAGACGATCAGTGTTTACCAGATCAACCAGAGGAAAAGCGATCTATTGAGTCATCCGGTTCAAATCATCATGGACTGAGAGGAGCAGTGACCTACCAGATTAGATAAGTAACATCTGAGATGACATAATGCTCTCTTTACATGGCTACCTATGATGCACAGTGATGATTCATGTACTCTCTGTGAACTATTTGGCTGTTTCAACATCGTCGCTGTGACGTTGAACTCTTGAACTCCATTCACTGGGAACCATCTTGATTGTCTTGATATATATATACATATATGTGTGTTGAAATTATTACATCCACTTCGAAATTTTTATGGCTGACTTGGGTGTCAATGTTTTACCATTCTAACTGTCTAGCTTTTATGTTGGTGTGATTAGTGAGTGGAATCTGTTAACATGGCTATGATAGTATACTATCATAACCTGGGCGTTATCTTTTTATAGTGGTGGGGGTGTCCATCCAAGTGTGCCTAGGAATATTATATATTATGTAGTGCCAGAACTTGAGTTGCCCTACTCCTGAAAAATGTTGAGCTTATTTTGGCCACGGGGTTTCCCTTAGACCAATACGAGCCGACGTCTCAACATTATTATTTCAGAGTGCTGTTGGTTCTTAAGGAGCAATCCTTTAATCAAGCACGCGATACGAGCCGTATGTGACAGAACATACATCCCGCATAAAAATATGTGGTCTCGTCGTGGGATTGTTTGTGTACTCTGTTCAATCGTTAAAGTTGCTTTTAATCTTGGCTAGGAGGTTTTTCAGTGTTTGTATTTTGTTGTTAACACAGTTGTGACCACTCTGGGTCAGTTCTTAGAATGTGCTCTTGTGAGTGATTTGTGATCCAGTTGTGGTGTTTTGTGGTGTTTCCAGTACAATGTGTAAGAAGTAATGTGAAACTTAAGGGAGTTTGTAACCCTTATTACTTCTTATAGTTTAACTATACTCATTGGGGTAGGCACAACCTTGGTGGGTGGTGATAAAGTAATCTATTTGTGATTATATTTAAATTGTTGGTGACAATATATTTTTGTGGACTGTTAGATTGACAAGACAGCATGTCGCAGTCAAAAATGTCAATACATGGCTGTCCAGATGGGATTGGAGATTAAGGAAATGACCGTGTGGATCGAAACCACGGAACGTGAGATGATAATGGAAGCCAGTGAGGCAGAACGACTCCGGATTGAATCTGAGAGGATGCAGGAAACCGAACGACTCCGGATTGAATCTGAGAGGATTCAAGATACCGAGCGACTTCGACTTGAGTCGGAAAGAATGAGACTGGAAAAGGAAGTAAGGCTAATGGAAATAGAACTTCAAGCACAGAGAGAAGGTAATAGACCCAGATCTCCCACGCCAGATATCGATGGTGCATCAACGCACATTAGTTCAGCTCAAGTGATGAACTTCCCTATGGCAGTCTTCGATCTTAAGGCTGAGAACATTGAACAGTACCTAGATCGATTTGGCAAATTGGCGTCTTTGTACAATTTAGAGAGGAATATGTACACTTTGAAGTTGGCTCAGGGTTTGCGTGGTGAGGCATACGAGATTTATCAGCGGATGCCCACCGGTACAGAGATTGATTATGATGCATTGTGTCAGGCTTTGTTGAAGCGTTTCGAACTAAATGCTGCGACATACATACAGAAGTTCCGAAATGAGAGAAAGTTAACAGGGGAGAACTATCTCCAGTTCGCCAGTCGCCTTCAGGGATATTTGACTAGGTGGAGGGAAATGTATGGATACTTTTCTTCTTTTGAAGATTTACAGGAGATTGGTCTTTACGGGACAACTCCGAGAGACATTAACTCGCCCTATGCAAACGTTTTTGACGGAGAATGGTGCTGACCGACTGAGTGAGATTTTGATGTATGCTGAGAAAGAGGTGTGTAAAGGAAAACCCAAGGCCCAGGGCCAAGGGAATAATGGTGGTAATGGTCATAAAACCCATCCAAATGAATCCGCTAAAAAGAATTCATCCCAAGCACAACCCCAGAACACCTCATAATTTTAGGGAACACAACAGAGACAACCCTTTAATGGGCCTAAAAAGCCATAATGCAAGTTTTGCAAGAACAATAACCACTGGACTAGTGAGTGTAAATCCAAACAGTAGGGGGTTTGCAAGTATCAGCTTTGTTGTCTACTGTAGTACCTTCTACCCAGGAAAAGTTGTACCATGGTCCAATAGGCCACCTGTGGTAGAGAGGGTCTGGGATAACGGATATTTTTAAAATTGTTTACATGATAGCGGACTGTCGTACGGGGCTGTGGTGAGGCAAGAGTTTGTAAAACCTGACCAGTATACAGGTAGATTCATAAAGCTCCAATATGCTACATTGGATGTTAAACCTTTAGACTTGCCGATTGCTAAGATTAAAGTTAGGTCGAAGTATGTATCGGGGGTAATTGAGGCAGCGGTGCTTGAACATTGTACCTTTGATTTAATTTTAGGCGCTACTGATGTATTTTTAGCAGAGCCGAAGAAACCCTCAGAGCATATTGCTGCGGTGACCACCCGAGCACAGCATAAGAGTGCCTCAGAAGATTCTCCTCATTTAAATCCTCCACCAGGAAATCAAAGTGGCCCAAAGTAGTGACCCGACTCTTGAGGCATGTTTTTAAAAGTTAACTGCAAGTCACGATCCTCCTCAGAAGAAAGAATTATTCATTAAAGGTAAACTCTTTTCTAGGTTGGCAGGTGACAAGTATACAGAATAAAGTCAGCTAGTTGTACCTAAAACATGATCGAAAGCAGATTCTCCAGATAGGACACACTATAGCCTACAGTGCCCACATGGGAATTCATGCTACGACACAACGCATTGCTTGTCATCACTTTTGGCCAGGAATGACAGCAGATATCATGCGTTATGTCAAATCCTGTCCGGAGTGTCAGAAGGTGGCACCTAAAGGCAGGAATGCACCAGTCGGATTGGGGAAAACTCCTTAACCTCCACACTTTTAAGAGGATGGCGGTCGATCTGGTGGGACCACTTCCTCTCACAAAGAAGAAAAATGCTGACATCTTGAATTTGGTAGACTATTGTTCGGCTTGGCCGGAGGCTATTGCTCTTCGGAAGATGGACAGTAAGAGGCATTGATGAGCATTTTCACCAGAGTGGGATTCCCTTCGCAGATACTGTCAGACAATGGGTCTCAGTTCCGAGGGAAATTGATGGAGGAAGTTTTTCAGATAATCAAATCTCAACACATTTGCACCAATCCATACCGACCCCACCCCAAGCGAATGGCCAGAATGAGCGATTCAATGGAACTTTGGTATCGCTCCTGAGAAGATTAACCCAGGAAAAGTCAGAGAGGTGGGACGGGAATCTGTCTGCAGCACTATTTGCCTACCGGGAAGTACCAAATGCCTCTACTGGATTTCCGCTCTCGACCTTGGTGTTAGGAAGACATATTTCCGGACCCTTGGCCATTCTCAGGAAAACGTGGACAGACGAAACGGCAGATGATTCCTTGAAAACCATATCACAATATGTACCGGAACTCAAGGAAAGGTTAAAGCTAGTGTGGGACCTTTCTAAGGAGAATTTGATTTGCACGTAAGAGGTAGGCTGCACAGTTCAACCGGAAGAAGGAACGATGTCTTGAGGTTGGAGATAGGATTCTATTGCTTCTACCCTCAGGGAAGTCAAAGTTAGAGTTAGCTTGGGGAGGCCCTTATACAGTAGTAGAGAAGATATCTAGGATCGATTATAAGATCAACATCAAAGGTAAGTCAAAGGTCTATCACATTAATCTCCTCCGAAAGTACAACGAGAGAGAGAGAGAGAGAGAGGTAAGTGACACTCCGACCCTCTTGACACTTTCTGTAGCTATGGAGGTAGAAGGTGGAGAAGCCACATCTGTGGAATATCCTCTTCACCCCAGGGAGATCTATAAAGATGTAGAGGTTAACCCAACTCTCTCTGTCTCCCAGAAAAAAAGTTAAAGAGCAACTCCTGTCAGGGTACAACTCTGTTCTGACAGAGAAGCCAGGGTACACTTCATTAATGGAGTATAGTATGACAATGGTTTCTGATGAGCCTTTTCGTCAACGCCCTGTTCAAATTCCTCTTTCTAAAGAGGAATGGAGTAAACCTCCAGTCCGTCAGGAGGACAAGAAGGTGTAGATTTTGAAATTCACATCAGGGTTTCTCCCTATGTTTGTTGGAGCACATAGTGACGAGGGGAGGATAGTCCTTCCGAACCTCACGAAGGATCAGACGGGAGGGATCACATCCCACATTTCTCGACGACCTTTCTGTGTGACTAGGGATGTAGGAGGCACACCGGTACATTGCCTGAAGATTACAGGAGTATCAGGATGGTTTGTGGGTTTATTAGGAAACCTGATGATGATGATGACCTCCCTGTATGTCCAGTTCGCACAAAGGCGTGGAAAGGGGTCCTTTACTTCACCAATAATCTCAAAGTAGATTATAATTCTAATTTTTTTTTTATTTGAATAGTTTTAAGTCATAAAAAGTATTTACGGCTATCTGGGTACAATAAATTTTGTTGAAAGGTATGCCAAATAAACTGGTTTTTTCTAACTACGGTAGGTGGGACATAAAATAGTTTCGCCAGTTATTTAGTATTTGATTATTTTATATTTCGGTTAATTCAGTGAGTTATAAGAGTGAAAAGTGCGTCTCATGGCCCTAAGAACTAATAAACGTCCTAATATGAAGATTCTCAAACTGTGCATTATATTTTAGTTCTGCATTGCAATAAAGCATTTTTAAGTAAAGGACTAGTTGCCAAGCGTGGACACATGTTAAAAACAGTGGAACCCTGGAATACAAGTGTACTTGGATACGAGTCTTTTCAGGATACGAGATCACGCTTTCCATTATTTGTCCCAGATTAGAAGATAAAATTCAGAAAGCGAGCCGAAGAGACAAGAACTCTCGGAGCTTTAAGAAAACATCCTGATAATTGTTTGGCGGCTATAAAAAAAAATGTTTGTTGCATATCCTTTACCGCAGAAGTTCTCGACGTTCCAAAAGCCGCCACCCATTAATACAGTTCCTTATGTTGTAGTGACCCCCCAACAATAAAAATAGAATATTTCCGCTGCTCCTTCATAACTTCTGTGGCTAACCCAAAGACCATTGATGATGTTTAATCATTAATTTTTTTTTTTAACCGTCCTTCTGTTTACTTCTTATAAAAAATTAGTTGTTTATTGTAGAACCTAGATATTACATGTTTTTGAAATTCTCAATTTCTGCATCCTTGGTTATTATTTTTGGGTAATATGCAGTTTTGATACACAACCTTGTCCCCTCCACCTCCTTCTCTTTCTGTGTGTATTATCTTTTCTTAGTTCAGAAATAGTACATGATATTCACGGTGAGTTTTCACAGACAGGATAAACTAGTTTGATCTAATGACACTCTTTGAAAGCAGCACTTAGTTGCCTGTTGAAGTTACGGGAGTTCTTCTGTACTTCTTCTTAGCGTTCATCCGTTGTAAACTCAAGAAAAAAGTTTTTCTTGTTCGGCAGATACGTTTCGCACGTCGGCCATATTTGCATGTAGACTGTTGGTTCCTTACTTCACAGTCAAACTTACTCCGACGTCAATAAAAACATATCTAATATGTCGCCTTGTGTGACAGCTTGTTAGACAAGCAGCGGGTATACCCCCTCCCCTCCTCCCGCACCCGCAAATAGGGCTAAGGATCCCACGCTGGGAAGTTCTAGAACTAAACTGAAGCCAGTTAAAGAGAATGCAGCGAGTATTTCGACCCAAAAAATGAGATCAAAAATAAAGAACTGAGGAGGAAAATGTAGAAAAATGTTCATCACTTGCACAACTTATCAAAAGAGAAGACGGCGATATCTTGGACACGTTTGCAAAATGTCTGGTGACGCTTTGGCAAAGATACTTTTCCGGTGTCCGGCAGACAGAAAAAAGAAAAAAGTGAACAACCTAAGAAAACCCGAAAAAAAATTACAGTTGAAAGGGACAAACTGCATGACCTAAATATCAAAGAGAACTGGCTCGTAAACAGCATCTTCTCCAGAAAGATTAGATACATTGGACATATCAAGCACCATGTTGGTCTGGAGAGAGATGCGATGAAGGTCAGTCTTGACGAGAGTGGATACAGGAAATAAAAGTACTGGCTATAAAAACACTCACGGCTGTAGAACTGGTTAGAGAAAGACATGATGTAAGGCGCGGTGAAGAGAGCGACGTTCTGAACAGAGCATACTGCCTCATTAGGAAATCGAAATGAAAGAATGCAATCTGGCATCGGATAGCATGATCAGGTAGTAATATAGATCATTTGTTAATGCCTTATATGTCAACAAAGGCGGTAGGTATATAGATGTACCCCACCGATACATCACACAAGCTATAAACACCCAGTGACACTAAGCGCCTCCATGCGGATGAGGACCACCCGTGGAGAGGTCCCACAAACCCCTTTCAGCCGTTAGGCCATATCTATCGCTAGGCCATATTTAGGGCTCCCGACAGAAGCCGAGTGGGGCTTCAAATAACAAAAAATTGCCCACATAGGTACTAGAATTATGTCTTCAAGGACATGATTAGGATATGGATAGATAGATTCAACCCACATTAGTAGTTGTGGTACAGTTTATCCCACTAGGACATCACACAAGCGATAAACACGCGATGACACAAAGTGCCACGATGTGGATGAGGTTCACCGTGCAGAGGTCCCAGAAACCGCGTTCAAACAATAAACCATATTTATGGCTGGGCTATATTGCGGCCCCTAGCAAGAGCCAGGGTCTGACTTCAAAAAACGAAAAATTGCAGACTGACTGACTGACTTTCTACCCCACTAGAACATCACACAAGCGATAAACACCCGATGACATAAAGGGCCACCATGTGGGTGAGGATCGCTGTGGAGAGGTCCCAGATTCCGCGTTCAGACTAATGGTCATATTTATGGCCCGCCTATATTGCGACCCCTGGCAAAAGCCAAGGTGGGGCTTCAAATGACAAAAAAAATTTTTCTCAAATTAAATAGTGGGTCAAGTAAATTGAATCCCGCAAGCAGATGACATTTAGGTTCGCGATTTGTTATCGAACTGCACAGTCTGTATAATGTTTTACCATCGGCTTCAACTGTTAAATCAATTACATAGTGGACAGTTCAAGATGGTGCTTAAGAGGCAGAAAAATGATAATCGTAAATGTTTACCATTTGTGTTTCCGTACATAATTCACTATTATGCATAATTTACTTTTTTTCGTCTTGTTCCCTCCCCTTGAGCCAGCTGTTAACTTGTCAATCAAAAGTATGAGTACCATTAAATAGGTTACCTTAAAAATACTGGCTCACAATACTTTATAAACCTCGCGAAGATAGTTCAACTGAAAGCACAAAGCAGGTATGTTTTGCTTTTCTTCTACCCTTATCCCTCACTGTAACGAACGTTTTCGGTCAATCCTTACCTAGACTTTCTAATTCATCTCATCTCGTTTAGCAATCCTATGTCCTCAGCTTCATATTCAGCACTGTCTCCAATTCTCTTCTGCAAATGGGTTTGCTCTCTCATTTCTGTGGCTCTATAGCTTCCAGTTATTGACATTATAATTGTTCTTCTTAAACATGTTTAGCAGACGGACCCATTCCAGTTTCCCGAAGCCTGTTGAAGCCATCAAAGTCTTGGACTCTGGAAGTCGATTAAGAGGAGCTGGAGTCACATCTACTCAGATAGGACAAGGAATGAGCCTTTTGATGACAACCCAGAGGTCACCAGCTCCTGAAACGCCCATTGTTGCCGAATGTACAGTTTAAAACGATGCCTCCCTCTTGGTCTGAGGCCAAAAAGGTTGTGAAGAGAGCTAACGGCAACTCTGCCCCAGGGCCCAACGGTGTACCGTACTTTGTGTAAAATTGTTGTCCGAAAATCCTCTGAATGCTCCACCACTTGCTAAGATTAACGTAGAACCGAACGCAGCTACTGTGGAAGGCTCTTAGAATGTTTCACATACTGACATGAATCAACAAAATGATCGAGCAATATTTTTTAAAGTTCGCCATACGCTTCTCTACCCCGATGTTTGCTACGAAATGGACTGAGCTCCAGGTTGAGATAGCAATGGGATAAACGATTTTAACATACTATTTTTTTATAGCTTTGCAGGAAATGTTAGACCGGGCTACCGGTTACGGTCAATGCCTTAAGATTAGGAACCACTGGATGCCGCCACTGAGTGCATTTTTGGATGACGCAACTAATATGACCGGCATTAGAGTTGATGCCCGCACGATTCTGAAGAGGTTAGACAGCCAAGTCAAATAGTGTTGAATGCAGCTGTAACCGCAGAAATAGAGAAGTGTGTCAATCTCTAAAGGTATGGTAGCGGCAGTAAGTTTCACGGTAGCAAAGAAAAGAATCCCCACGGTTTTGGAGAAACCGGTGAAGAAGCTCGGCCGCGTCGACGATTCGAAGTTATCCGAAAAAGCGGAAGTCCAGCGCATACATGAGTCACTGGCTAATGGCCTGCTTGCGATCGAGCGATGCAGGCTGATCAGGAAGTTCAATGTCTGGTCTCTTCAGTTTATGTTGACTCCTAAGCTCCTCTGGCCGTGTACGAAGTTAGCATGACTGCAGTAGAAACTATAGAGAGAAAATTCAACACAAAAATGAGGAAATGGCTCGGGTAACCATCTTGTCTGACCGATGTGGCTCTGTATTGTAAACAGTCTAAGGTGGTACTTTCGTTCATGTCAATAACCAAAGAGTTTAAAGTCGGCAAGGTAAAGACTTGCGATGATGCTGCGCGAGTATTTAGACTACAACTTGGCAGCCGTCCAGCCTGCTTTAAAGACAGGTAAGAAATTGAAAGTCCACAATGCGATAGAATCCGCTCAAGGTGCACTGAAATTGAAAGAAGCCATAGGTTACCCACAAACCGACCGACGCGGCTTAGGGCACTGGAAAGTCACTTTGTGGTCCAAAGCTACGCATAAAGAGCGCAGAGAAATGGTGATACAGCAGATAAGGGTCGCCGAAGACGAAACTCGGGTCCAAAAAGCCACACAGCAGTCGCAGCAAGGCCAGTGGATCGGTCTCGACCTGCCACGAATACTCACAGGCGGTGAGATCTGTCGAATGGTCCCTCCGCAGCTGAGCTTTGTAGTAAGATCGGCGTACGATGTGTAACCGTCCGGCGTCAACACTGCGAAATGGCATGCGACTACCGACTCGACATGCCCACTATGCAGAGCGAAGTAGATGTTCGAGCACGTATTGTCCGCATGCAGCAAACGCCTTAGACCAGGGACGATTAACCTGGCGCTACATTAAAGTCCTGAAAGAGTTAGCAGACACTGTGGACCAAGCCTGGATGGAGGCCAACGCGAGGGACAATCCTACCGTCAACCCGATGCGCTTCTTTAAGGCTCAACATATTATATATTTAGGAAATGATAAGGTCCCATACACTCAATCAATACTTGAAAGTGCGCGGGACTAGTTACTGGCTGTCGACCTGCCTGTCTTTGAAAAGTACCCAGAGTCAATCAGGAATATCGGACTTATACCAGACATGGTTTTGCACTTTGCGGAAAAACGCCAGCTCATCCTGATAGAGCAGACCGTGCCATTCAAGTCGCAGATGGAATACAAGTGCCTGTACAAGCTCGAAAAGTACGAAGAGCTCGTAGCATGTCTGAGAAGAAACGAAGCGTACACAGTAAAAATCTTCGCCGTCGAGGTAGGCGTAAGAGGCCTGAGCTCCATTAAAACAACTGGTCGAAGCTGCTGAAAGAGCTTCGATTTGGCTCTGAACGCAACTGAACGTCGTGGGTGATAAGCCTTGACAGATTAATGTCTACTTATGTCTCTCTGCAAAAGGCCAAAGTTTAACAATTGTCGGATGAACTAACCATAAGTTTGTCAGTCTGGTTGTGATGGTAGTCTACTTACCTAATTTGCTACTGCGGTGACAGTATAACACGAAATCTCACTGCACATGTTGAAAGTCATCATATCGTCTTGTCCCGATCGAGTCCGATGAAGTGCAGCAGGGAAAGATCAGGGCCTGACTTCATGACATAGGTCGGCTCACCTTCCTTGATTGTTTAGGAAAACAATGGGCCGAAACAATTGTCAACGAAAGATCTCTACTGATGACCTGTGGCGCCCTACTGTGCTTGCTCCTGAGTGGAGTTCTTTTTCTATTTAGACCTGTTTGCTTCCAGACAAGAAGGAGGTCCTTGATTCAAATCCGCCCTGTGGGAAAATAGTTTAGAAATCGACTTTCGCTTCGAGGTTTACCAAGATTTAGATTTCTAATAAATCATCATTATCATCATAAACTACTTTTGCCTTTAAGCGACGTGAGGAGGTATATAATGTGATCCAGTGCCTGTTGGCGGGCACAGTCTACTGTGATGCCGTGAAGGGATAAAACATGTTTAATGTTGTAGATCCAAGTATGCGTGTGTGTGTGTGGTGTGTGGTGTGTGTGTTTTGTGTGTGTGACATATCTCTGTGATGTTATTTTATGCTGCTGCATTTATCATTGTGGCCAGACGGCTTGATCTATTTCTCGATGAATCGGCGTGGGGATGAACACAATGTTAGATATGGCACAAGCTAAAGATGCCATCGGGTTAACTACCTCAGTAAAGAAAATATGCCGGAATGGGTCGCCAGAAAAAAACGCAACAGATGTTTCCATCAGGTCATTATCACATTAAGAAAAGAGTGATGTAACGATATGGCAGAATTAGGGATACACTGATAGATAAAAACTCTTGGCTAGATAATGCAATTGTGTTAACTGCATTCATTGGGGTGAAAGATTTAGCTATGGATTTTGGCTACCATGAACGAAACATCGAGGCAGAACAAAACGGTGCCTTTTTTTTTTAAATTTAAACCGTCAAGCACGAGGAAGGAGAAAATATAGTTACCGGAGTAATTATAGTGTCTGATTCTCAGTCGGTACTGTGGAGGGTTCAAAAGGGACGAATGCGGCATGAATGGTTACCAAACATCAGCGGTCAACATTTTGTGGACTCAGTTGATATACTGTCTCGGCATTGCGATTATATGCAAAAGAGAATTATCTAGCTACAAAACCGACTGCTACAGGAACACTCGAACTAGACAAAGGAGACATTCTTCAGACAATTTATGAATGCATGCTGACAGAAGACACGAGGTTAGATGAAATAACATGTGTAAGAATATATGAACAAGGAATTATATATGTGTGTGTGTGTGTGTGCGTGTGTGTGTAAAGTAAAAATAGGGCACTTTTCCACACCTTTAGGCATATAGGGCATATAGAGCTAGACCTATATTTTATAGACTAAAAGCACAAAATGGGTGATGTCAGCATCACGCGGCCGCCTCTACTTCCCGGGACAGCATCCGGTCGACCTAGGAGCCTGGGTCATTTTTGAAGAAAAGACGGCCCCGCCCGGGAGCTAACCCACGACCTCCCGATCCGCGGGAGCGCCTAGCCGCTCTGCCACGGCGACTCCCATACATATACATATATAGATGGTCTGGCAATATAGATGAGTGCGATTCATGAGCACTGACCTCATCGCTGATTCTAGCTAGTGATCGTGTGAGATGGTTATGCATAGCTGTATTCGGTAGGACATAAGACGGTGTTGTTGTTGGTGATGATGATGATGATGATGATGATGATGATAGTATTATATATGATTTCCTTGTAATTTATAGCGCGTTATATCTTTTCTTTTCAGTCGTTTTTTGTCGTCATACAAACTAACAATGAATTCTAAGACCATTTTTGTCATGTGTGGAGCTGTATTGTTGCTTATGAGCATTGCAAGCCTCAATGCTAATCCAATAGATTTTGAAGAGGCCATGATTGACGAACCTGAAATGGACATCGAAGCAAGAATAGCGTCACGTAAGATATTTACAGTTGCCTTATAAATATTGTGAACAAATGAAACTATACATCAAATCTGTATTGCATAAATAATTTATTTATTAATTTACGCATTGTTCTATTGTTCCATTATATTTTCCACATAGCTCGCAGTCTTTTTCGGTTTGTCCGGTGAGATGTCTTCGATTTGACGATGGAATTCAGTCCAGGATCGTTGGCCTCCCTCATCAATGTTCGTTTTAGAGTTTCTTTTAGATGTCTTTGCATCCTCACTTTTTTTTATTTCCTATTTTAGAGCCTCAGAATTTCACAGACAAAGAAGAGAAGAAAAAAAAATTACATTTTAAAGGATCTAAACATCAAAGAAGTGTGGCTAATAAACGGAAGCTGAAATTATATTATTTATATCAAGCACCACGGCAGATTGGATAAAATAATTGCTGAAGGCATGCTACCAGGAAAGAGGGGCAGGGACAGACCATCAAGAAGAAAGACACAGCGAATAAGTGACTCCTTGAATATGAAAGCACACGAGGCGGAAGTGTTTGCGAGTTTCTTTTAGGCAGACCGTAATGACAGCAACGATCTGCAAAGGATCTGCTTAATGATGATAACGTGTCTGCACTTCGACTCTTTGATCATTTCTTCTCAGGAGGAAGACAAAGATGCCGGAGTCAGATTTGTATAGACAAATCAGCACTTGACTGTCGGAGTGGTTAACCTTCTGCTCTTCCTATTGTATTTATGAAGACCTATTTTAGGCAAGGTGAAACTGGATGCCACTGTCATTATTTTTTGTAAACCCTCACAGTGAGGAATAGAACTTGAGACAAGATTTTTGGCAGGTGAGCAGCAAGCCACTACGATAACCTGGAATCTACTACTTCAAACGTATGTGAGATATATAAGCAGGTGTGTCATAATTACACAAAGCGTCTATTAAGCAGCTCGTATGTACCTGAGGAAACCGCTGGTGTCAACAGATATAAGACACAGATGATAGTGGTATATTGGACACATCCTTTAGAGAGAAGCGAAAAGAGACTCATCACACAGGCTCTGAAAAGGGAAACAAAATGGATTGAGGAAACGATCCCAGCTGCGGGTCTTGCGCCTTGCGTTGGTTTCGACAGTGGTATTGAGAAGGGGCCGTCCAAAAAGCAATGGCAAACTACTAGACATAATTTGACTAGAAACTCACAACAGCCAAAAAACGCTAAGGTTGGTTCTTCAATGGCCTGTAAAGGATACGCAACTAACTTACTTATACTTATATAGAATACTTACTTATACTTATATATATATACATATACTTATAACTTACCCATATTTATATGTGTATATATATATATATATATATATATATATATATATATATATATATATATATAAATATACATATATATATAAATTTTTTTTTATATTTTACACACACATACACAGTACGCACACCCTTCCTCCCCATCTCAAACAAAAAAATTAATAACCTTTATATATTTCGAATAATTATCGAGAATCATACAATTATTTTAAAATAAAATTCAAATATTCATGAGAATGCCTTCTTTTAAAGTGTGAATATTGCGCCCCAAATCTTGTCACAGCGCGTTCCTCTGCCAAAGTGACATAACAGGTATCAGCCAACCTTAGATACATTGCACTGCCATACTCGACAAGAATGTTAACCTGTTCCAACAAGTAAAAGTAGTTCACATACAGCACACCTTTGAGATTCATTTGTAAATGTCTGGTATACATACATAGTGAACCTGGGGTGAGTTCAGCTGGTCATCTCTGCTCAGTCTACATCAGCGAAGGTAGTAATGTCGCTCTGATGGAAAATGCAAGACAAGATACTACACACAGAGAAGTCGCATAAGTTGTTAGTATCAATGTCACGGAAGATAAAGCAGTGGGTGGCAACATAGATCAAGATTGTCTCACTGGCTTGAGCTGCGGTCACACCAACAAGAAACTTACAGTGGATCGAAGGTCATGGAGACTCATAGCTTTAGTGGCTAAGACTCTCGGGCAGTGGAACACACCAGCTGTTCCCCCTTGTGAGTCTCTGGGTCTACCCTTATACGTGAAAAATGCGCACTTAGGTGGTAAGTTCTCTGACCTGGCAAACCTTTCTACAGTCAAGACCGTTGTGCGTGACCGAAAAGGCACATCCTTCAAAAGGTGACCCCCCTCAACCAGGACCTCGCGGTCCTGGGACAAACTTCAACGGATTTAGAGGATACAACCCTCAGTGCACAGGAGGAGTAGTGCGTGTAAAGAGATATGAAAGAAAAGATACAGTTTTTAAGCGTTTTGCGGCTGAGGCCAAAAAAAAAAAAAGCAAAATGGGAACATTCTATTGAAGAGATTGGGAGAGATAAGACATTGGGAAACGTTTGCAGGCTACATAGGCAGATGCTCAAGAAAGATCTGACCAACTTAGTAGGAGTAGTTCATAGAGATGACAGACAAAGAGAAAGCGGAGGCTTTTTTGAAGAGGTTTATTTCACAGACAGACCACAATGATGGAGATGACAGAGATATAGTTAGAGAAGATCTGGCAGCTATCTTGAAGAACAAACTGTATGAAGACATCATACTGGTGGAAGATTTAAAACGTGTTCTGAAATAGGCGAAAGACACTGCTCCTGGGCCCGACGAAGTTAGATATTCCCACATAAAAGACATAAGGGATGCAGTCTTGTTGGAGATGACTGCTTGCTTCAACTAGAGCATTAGGACACCTTCAGTCCCAGATGAGTGAATGCACAGCTACCTGATTCTACTTCCTACGCCTAGCAAGAATAATTGAACATCGGGGGCTTTAGGATCATAACCCTACAAAACACCGTTTGTAAAGTGCTGGAGAAGATAGTGGTGGGTAAGCTACAAAAAGTTTTGGAACAGAGTAATCACCTTCCACGAGGATTGGGAAGTTACCAGCTGGGGAAGGACACATGGTCAAATGTATCCACTTTGCCATTGATACATTTGAATGTTTCCAGAACAGACCGGAAACGGTGGCAGCAGCACTCGATTTAGAAGACCCTTACAACAGAGTCAGATACAGTATCTTGATGAAAGCGCTGATGAAAAAGGGTGTCGGTCCTTGGTTGGTGAATTGGATAGAAGCTTTTTTTTATACTCGCCGGGTAGCTCTCCGCCTGGGTTCATGGACCTCTGAACCATGTATTATAGCTCTATGACTACCACAGGGATTTGCTATTTCACCTGTAATATTTAATGTTTTTACGAGAAAGATTGCCTACCTGGAAACTCCTGGAGTTGGTAAAATATTGACATTTGCAGATGATGTTCTGATATGTATAGGAAGGAGAGAGATCGGAATCAAATAGCTGAAAAGTCACAGGCATCAGTAGATAAGGTGACTGACTGGTGTACAGAGATGAGTGCTGTAATCAACCCAGAAAAGGCAACCGTCCAGTGGTGTTCTTTGGACAACAGAATTGTTAGAGCTAATGTTTCCAGACTCAAAATAAATGGCTGGGACATCAAAAGAGACAGCAGACTGCGATACCTGGGAATCATCTTTTACAGAATTTTGTCTTTCAGGGATCACATAGAGGGAGTTGTGACAAGGGCTCAAAAAGGTCTAAAGAATATGGCAGCGATTGACATGGAGCAGAGAATAATGTTCACACTTTACCAGTACTTAATCTTCTCAGTAACTGATTATGGATTGGGGTTATTCACTGTCTTGAAGAGTCAGAGAAACTGGAGCGAATACAGAATGAAGCTATGCGGCTGATCCTGGGTTGTACTAGACACCCCCCGATTGTGTGCATGTGATACATCCTGCCATTGCCGACTTTTGCAGATAGGGTAAAGGTGCTGCAGGCTTGGTCATACTTCAAAGTAGCTGCAGACAGGGAACACCTTCTGTATGAAGCTTTGGCTGCAGGCAAGAGTCAGTGGCTGAAAAGGAATAAATCGTGGATGGCTGAAGCAAAAGACACAATAAAACAAGTATGCATGCTGGATAACATTGGGCGAGGAGAGGAGTGGGGCAGAGTACTAGCGGGAAAGTCTGACCTGAAAAGGGTTATGATAATATTAGGCCAGGTGTGCAGAGAGTGGCCAGCGGCTGCTACAGAGGTTGAAGGCCAATAGTTGATTCACGACAATTTACGCCCAGGTGATCTGATTATCTTTACAGATGGTTAAGTGTTGAGGGAAAAGAGAAGTATCTGGGTGTTCGTAGCGAGATCCAATGGAAAATCTTTAGTGCAAGACAGCCTAGCATATGACATCACAATATCTAGCATGAGAATGGAGGTGGAGGCGGTAACTGCAGCTCTTCGGTGGCTATAAAACAAGATGCATACACATGTCGTAATTGTAACAGACTCTGAAAGCGTGCTGAAAAAGGTTAAGAAATGTATGCTTCGAGCAGAGTGGTTAGCTTCTCTGGAAAGATCACAGATGGATTAGCATACTTTGGATCTTTTATCCAGGCCATGCCGGTAGGCAATAAAAGACAGACAGATTGGCCAGATCAGCACCAATGGGTGATGAATTGATACATGACAAGGCAGATGTGGTCGAGGCCCTTTGGAAACAAGCAACGGAATCAATTGAGAAAGAAGATTGTTATGGCCTGGAGAGAATGAGGCACCTGGGTGTAACCGGAAGGTCTGGTCGCCTCACTACACTCAGAGGAAAGGCAAGACAGACTTTTAACTAGATAGGGACCGGTGCCATCAGTATTGGAATGCTGCGCTGGCTGCTGAAGATGAAGACGGAGCATGCATGTGAATGCCCCGAGTGCTGTGATGTCAATTCTCGACTCAACGCAACTCAACTCCTCAGCAAGTATGTGGTGTTGTACTATAGCGGCACAATGCTTATTCGTTTTGTCAGCTTCATTATGCCGTTCACTGATGAAAGTAAAATTGCGATATAAAGCCTTTTTTAAAAAAAACCACAATGATAGTGCAAAACGAATTCTAGAAGAATTTTGAAAGTATGGAGTTTAGGCGGACTCTCAGACTTTCTGCAAAATATCGAGGTACTCACGAAAGTCACCCCATCTCGTCGGCCAAATTTCAAAAGAGATTCATGGGACACTCCTGTAGCTTCTCTCATTATCTATGTATGTCATGTGGTCCTCGTTTTGACCGTTTCTAGCAGATCCACCAACGACGGATGACACTGCCAACGAGTATAAAAGGACAGAAACATGAATGATTCCATACTCAAGAAGCGTGCTCTGACAAAGATTAAAATGGGTGTTAACACGCTTAGCGATGGCTGGAATTCCTGTGGAAACGTTTCTTACACATCACACGTTCCACGGGACTGAGAGTCCCAAAAGACCTAAAGATATGTGTTGGTCCAAAATAAATGAATTCCAGCTAATGTCCTCTTTTAATTATTGTGGTGTTATCTATTAGAAATGTGAAGTGATATTTACAACAGACAGCACTGTTTACATCGACAGTGCAGCCAATATAATGTCTGCAAATTCATCATTTTACAGGTTACCTCTTAGGCTGAACATTGGTTCATATTTATAATAAGATTGCAAAAACGGAAATTGGGGTCCCGGGGCGATAAGCCACTGTGACATAAAACAGTAATTATCATCATCGACATTATTCAATAGTTACATGCACATCGACAGGCCACTGTGACATAAAACAGTAATTATCATCATCGACATCATTCAATGGTTAAAAACACAGCGATAAGCCACTGTTACATAAAACAGAATTATCATTATTGACATTATTCAATAGTTATATCCACATCGACAAGCCACTGTGACATAAAACCGTAATTATCATCATCGACATCATTCAATGGTTATATCCACAGCGATAGGCCACTGTTACATAAAACAGTAATTATCATTATTGACATCATTCAATAGTTATATCCACATCGATAGGCCACTGTGACAAAAAACCGTAATTATCATCATCGACATCATTCAATGGTTATATCCACATCGACAGGCCACTGTGACATGAAACCGTAATTATCATCATCGACATCATTCAATGGTTATATCCCCAGCGATAGGCCACTGTGACATAAAACAGTAATTATCATCATCGACATCATTCAATGGTTATATTATTTGGTCTATATGGTTATGTAAACTCTGCTCTGTTTCAGCTGTTATTACTTGGTCATCAGCAAAATAAACATTCCGAGATATTATTCTTGTCTTCCCTCTCTGCTTCTTTGTCTTTCAATTAGTGGCATCATAGAGGCTAATCGACTGAATAATAATCGAACAAAGATGTATTTTTTAATATTTTTTTGTTAACTTTCTTCTTCATACTAACGCTTTAACTGTATCGATCCCTTGTCCTAGGGTCCTCGCAGCAAATGCCTAAGAGAATGTTAAGGCGACAATTTAAAAAAAAAATCCGGTATTCCTATTTGTCAAACAAAAAAATTATGCAGCATAAATAGCCAAAAGGAAATATACATTTCTTTATCATGCTCTGACTAAGAGTCAAATGGGGGTCAACATGTTTAGCGCTGCCTGGGATTCATGTGGACAAATCTGCTACTTTGTTACACATCACAAGTTTCATCGCACTGAAAGAGTTAACTGACGAAAGAAGATTCGAAGGTACTCAAGGAGTATAATTCCAGCTTGTGTTAACTGTTAGTGATTGTAGCGTTAATTGTCAGTATGTCATAGAAACATTTGCCGCAGATAGCACTGATAACAGTGCAACCAATATGTGTCTACAAACTTCACCATTTCACTGGTCACCTTTTAGATGGACTTTTTGTGTATACTTAAATATACATTCAGAGCAGTATATTCCTAGTTTTGTAATATAGAATAAATGGCACGTATCATTGTGTATTAAACGTGTTGTTTTACTGCAGCTAACAAACGTAAGTTTTGATTTTGTAAAGTTATTATATATATTAAATTATTTATATTCCTGTGACCAGTAAATTCCTTATACACATTTAAAGAAAAATGGAGTCCGTGGCTTAGGCGTTCCGAATCCCACTCGTAATTCCAACATACCGCGATTGAAACCCATTGCTGGCTGCGTTGCTTTTTATCATGATATGGGGCCTCAAAGGTCGCCCCAGCCTAAAATGGGTACCATAATGTATGTCCTGGGGAAGTAAAGACGACCGGCGTAGTGCTGACCACATCACCCCCTAGTGCCAACTGGTCTCTAAAATTATGGTGTGTGCTTACCATATGCCTGATGCGTCTAAAGGCGTGAAAAGGGATCTTTACTTCAATTTAACTTTTAAAAAAAAAATGATGCAATCATATCAACATTAAGTAATATTTCGTCATATTCATAATAATCTTGCATAAAACGGAAATCAAGAGCAAATTCAGGGTGACAACTACAAAGCCATAAAACAGCAGTCATCATCATCGCCATGGTTTAGTGATGATACTGAGCCTTAACATACCTCTTGCAGTCTTCACGTGCATTACGTTCTCATCTCCCCTCTCCTTTGGAGTTCAAAGACTAAAATCTGTGGGGGGGAGGGGGGGGGGTGCTGAGGATGGAGGGTGGATGTGTGCTTTAAAAGGAGGGAAAACATTGGATTACATAGGATCTTTGGACTCATCAAAAATGGGGACGGTGAAGTTCGGAGAAGGAAAATCAGCCAAGGTATTCGTAATAAATTAAAATCCCTACTGATTAGTGACATCATATGAGCCCATTCTTTATGGAGCAGAATGCTGGAGAATGACTAAAAAGGATGTACACAATCTGTCCATCTTCCACTACACATGTCTACATAGAACTATCAAAATTTTCTGCCCAGATACAATCTCAAACACTAAACTACCTTAGTGTGGCGGGTAACTTCGCTTTACTCTAGCGACTGCACTATGTGCAATTTACAGAGGGAACTACAAACAGTGAAACTTCATACAGTCTTATATTAACCCCAGCCTTGCTGGTTAAATGAGAGAATTCGGGGTTTGCCCACATCTTATTTCCTACTGTTCTTAAATTTGTATATTTAAATGTTCTTAAGTTCACTGACAAATAATTACAGTTAAAATAACTCCATAACACTGGAAGATACATTAACAACTGTACATT